>JAVJHY010717271.1:0-17539 GCA_035593235.1 Phascolosoma agassizii | reverse complement strand
AGAGTCCTTAGGGATTTCTTTAAGAACAAATGATCATTCAGTTATTTTAGGTGAGTTAAAAACTTTAGAGTTAAGTATTTTTGAAAAAAAGTTTCTTCCTGAAGTCTTTTTAGTTAGTTCAATGGCGAATCTCCAACTTTGTCAGTTTTCTAAAGTACAGGAATCTTTTAATCAATTTATTAAGAATAATAAGAATTTTGCTAAAGAGCTCGCTTTGAATCTTGATAGTCATAATCCAAAACAATTAGATAAGAATAATGGATTTATTAATCGCTTAACTAGAGCTCAAAAAAATCAAATAAAAGAAGTTAAAAGCTTATCTGTAATACTGAAAAATGAAGATATTGCAAATAAACAAATCTCAATGCTTAAAAGATATGAGTCAGAAATTACTCAGACTAAAAATCAAGAAATAAAACAAGAGTGGAAGAATAGACAAAGAATTATAGAAGCAACACTTAGAAGAATGAGATTTGTTAAAATAGAATTTTTATCTAAAATGAGAAGACTTAATGGTTCTCTTGCTCAAGCGAATAAAGATTCGGTGTCTACATTAACATCGGCTATAGATAAAACAGATAAGTTAGAGTTTGCTCATGATGGTGTTATATTTGGTGCCACTGCTGCTCTTGGATTTGCAATACTTGAAAATCTAATGTACATGCTTTCAAGTGGTGGTTTATGGGTTGGATTCGCTCGTGCTCTTTTTCCAATCCACATTGTATGCGGTATTTACATGGGGCATTACTATATGCTTTCTAAACATCATAACAAACAAAACAATTCATCTAAGTCTCGTTATTACTCTTTGATTTCAATGCTTGTGCCTATGCTCATTCATGGTTTCTTTAATTTTGCTTTGAGTTATGACAATGATTATATACTTTATATGCTTTTAGTCTTTATAATTGTATTGGCAATCACCACTTTTAAGTCGATTAAGAAGTTTTCAAAAGACAACCATACAATATAAGTCCTTTCTACAGACACCAGTGAAACAATAAATCAAGAAAAGATGATAGATACATCTACCATCTTTTTTTGATACCATAATCAAAATCTTTATGCCTGCAAAAAAAGAAAGCTCCATTTCTGAAACTCTCTTTATCATCTGTACTTTTGAACTACTGTATTTTACGGTTTTTAACTTATTTATCTGAAGGCAAAATACTCGACACTCGACCTACAAAGTCATTAAAGTTTTGTGTTTGTAAAATAACTTTACCCGGTCCAACCAAACGTGTTAAAAACAAACCTTCACCTCCGAAGAATACATTCTTTATACCCTTGACCATCTCAACTTCATATTTAACAGTCTTTTCAAATGCAACCACATTACCAGTATCTACTTTAAGCACTTGACCGGCTTCTAAATCAAACTCTGCTTTGTTACCATCCACTTCTAAAAATACCATACCACTTCCACTGATGTCTTGTAGTATAAAACCTTCACCACCAAATAGACCTGCGCCTAGTTTTTTAGTAAATGCGACCTTAAGTTCAACTGAAGATTCAGCACATAAAAAAGCGTCCTTCTGACAGATCATACCTGGAGAATGATCTAAATTAACAGCGACTATTTCACCAGGTACTGTAGAAGCAAATGCAATCATAGCATCTGAAGTTTCAGCTGAATAGGTTGTCATGAATAATGATTCTCCTGAGAACAATCGTCCAATCGATCGACCTAAACCACCCTTCATATTCGAATCTACCTTCACGTGTTCTGTCATCCAAGACATGGCTCCTGATTGTGTGTACATAGATTCTCCCTTTTGCTCAAATTGAACCTGTACTGCTGGTGTAATGTTTCCAATAATTTTAAAATCCATAGTGTCCTCTTTTCATATAGTTCATCTATCTTTGTAGATGTATGGTCATACTCACAACGAGTAAATCAATTTCTGAAATTTTTTGCTTTATCTTTTTTAGTTTCAAACTTACACTCATAATCTAATAGAATCATCTTAACTAAGCTCACGACGTTTTAAAAGATTGTTCTTAGATTGTAACTTCATATAAATCATCAATATTGTTACGACAATAACCAAAGATGCAATCAGACCTGCTTCAGGTCCAAAGTTACCTCCTGTTAGAAGTTCATTTCCTAGCAAATTGCTTTTTATTATACTGGCTCCTCCAGGTATTTGTCCGCTCACTGGACAACCAAAGATATTACCTTGGAATAGATTCCATGAAAAATGTAAACCACAGGCAGCCCATATATCTCCATGATACAAACTCACTAGTGCAAACACTATACCGATTAGAATTAAATTGACTACAGCAATCAAAGTGATACCTGGATTAAGCAAATGCAAACCTGCAAAAAATACAGATGACACAAGAATAGCAAGTTTCAAGTTGTAACGAGCTCCGATCGAACTCAATAACCAACCTCTGGTCAAAATTTCTTCAGCAGCTGATTGAATGATCCATCCTGGAATGATCATCAAAACAAAAGGTAAAGCATTTAAACCAGTTGTAAAGTTTGAACTCTTATCAATTGTTGCATCACCTGTGAAGTAGAGTATCATCATGACAACTGAGTACATTGCAATACCTATAAAAACACCTCTTGTATAGTTTCTTAGTGCATTTTTCTTATAAAGCCCCAAAGTAACCAGTCGTCTTTTTTCCTTTTTTTTCACCCATATGAAAATACCGATTATCATAAAACCAAAGGGTAGAATCAATGACAGTACCATTGTAGCACCAATATTTGATGCACTTAAACCCAATACGCTTGCTGCTACACCAGCTATGATCTCTCCAATCGTTGAATAGACCAACATAATAAATAACGCCATGATGCATATAACAAACACATTTTTTATATTTTTATGGTCCATCACCTTTTCTACATCCTCAATGGGCTTGTATACTATTTTTTTCATTTACTAACTCCTCCTAAAATAAGATTCTTACAAGTTAACAGTTTAGCAAACGTACATTGAAGTATCACTAAGCTAACATTAAGTTTTCTTAAGGTTCATCACATCAGAATGTCCTAGCTTATCTTAAGTAACATCTAAAAGGTTTCATATAACTATAATTTGAACTGAAACTCATCATCACGCTTTTATAAATGAACAATTTCTTAAAAAGGTATCAGCACCTGTTCATCTTGTTTTCATCACAATAAATTCCTATGTAGATAAAAAAAAGCCTGAAATCAACTAATTTCAGGCCAATACACTCTATTTTGTACTTTCTAAAAAATCTATTACTGCTTTCCAATAACCTTCACTACCTTTTGCATCGTCCCATAATGATATAGCACCATGGCGGCCTCTTTCTTCTGGTATGTAGTGTACTCTATTCTCATTGGTTAAATGAACAAATAGATCTTCAACCTGCAATACTTCTTTCTTCTTTGAAGTCATAAAAACTGGTGCTTTTATCATTGCTACAAATTCTTTGATGTTTTTGTCTTGCCACTTTAACCTATCAGCTGGTGAAAACATAAGACTCCCTTAATCACCTCTTCATATTCAGGTGCTATTGCGAGTACCAATGAAGATGAATATGAACTGCCTAGGATGTAGATACCATCGCTTTTCAGTTGATCTCTAACATACTCAATTGATGCCTGAACATCCATCCCAACATCAACCCATGCATTAGGATAGTCTTCCTCTCTTGCACGTTTTGCTGTTTCATTCATGACTTCATTCACAAGGAGTCCAGAACGAAGGTCTACCGCCATAACGTTGTAACCTAGTTGGTTAAAATTAGAAACTGTATGTATTCACCTCTACTGAGTTCAGCTTGGTGAAATAAAATCATAAAATCTAAAGTCTCATCGATAATATATAAGTCCGATGTGACAATAAGACAGTCATCATGTAGATGAAAGTATTGTCCAATGTTAATCTAAAACTCTTGTGTAAACCTTGATATTTTCATCTCCTATGGTCACATCATAACCACCCTTTTGTAATTCTATCATAGACAAACGCAACCAATTACCGAAATCACCTGGCTCTAAACTATCTGGATCAACTAAAGTTGTAAACTCATATCCATTTGATACAATTGCAGGTTTTAATATATTTTTAACGGCCCAATAATCAGCTGCTATAGGGTCTACCGATGCAATTATTGTATTCGTCTGAACAGCTTCATCGAATGATGTATCTGGCCCATATCGCCCTGTACCAGTACCTGGATCCACATAAATAGCATCAATGATATTCAATGTCGGTAGTCTAGTTTCTCTCATCACTGTACCCATACTGCCTAATCCTATGGTCGCATGTGAATCTCGTGTTAACTTTGATGACACAACACCCATGTAGTTTTTAACCGATGCAGTTGCACCATATAAGGCATGTGTTTTCATGACTGGCATGTTGATGACTTTAAGTTTATCACTGTCATAAGCATAATGATCTTCTTGCCATACACCATACTTAAAACTAACATATGTACCAAACTCAGTTTGGAACTTTGGATAACTTACTGTGATGTTTGTTGTTTGATCTTTTTCATTGTATAAGACATAACCGTCAATTAAATCACCGTCAGAATACTCATCTACTTCAGTGGTTGTAATATGATCCCACAAGTATGTAGATACCTTATATTCAATTGAAAACATATCGACAACATCTTGAGTGGATTGTGATTTATCTTGTGCATTGTTATTGTGGCCCCAGTCCATAGAACCACCGCTATTTTCTCCTCCAAATTGTTCTTGTCCATTATCAGCAACAATGATTTCACCTGTAAAGCCCATAGGGTGAGATACAATAGCCTCAATAACAGACTTAATCAAATCTGTATTGCTACCACCTCTTTGATCCCATTGACCATTGATTTCCAGTATTACAACATCATCGTTTGCAATAAGACCCTCTGTTTTGTCAGTTTGATAGAAATTCAAATTATGTTGAGACATCAAATCAATTAATGCTACTACACCATCATCGGTACCATTTGTATTTTGAATACTAAAAACATCCGATTCTACACCAATATCTGATACAATGATTGGATTTTCAATTGAAGCACCTCTTACGAACCACCAGCCAAGTACGTTGTTGAAAACACCGATCCCCAGCGATGTCACTAATAGCACTGACAAGACCATAAGCAGTATACTGCGTTTCTTCCTTTTTTCAAAAGTCTTCCAATTCTTGATTGTTAAAGTAAGTTTTCTCACTAGAATAGCAAATAAGCCCACTACAACAATTAAAATTGAAATTCTTATAAATACGCTTTTCAGAGAGGTCATCAAACTTGATAATGTACTGACTAAGACCAACTCCTCAGGAAAATTTCCGATCATTACAACAATGAAAAGATTCTCTAAATAATCAAATAAACCAGCTAATACAGGTGCAACTATAATCCAGCTTAATTTTGATTCCTCTAATGAAAACTTCCTAATACAATAATAGATAATGGAACCCAATAATAAAGTATAGGCTATTGGATAAGGTAAATATGCAGTAAATAACATTCTGGCATAAAATACACGTCCAATTGAACCCTGTTGATTTAATAAGTCATATGCATCTTGTGTCGAATAGGATGTTCTTGTATTCAATATTTCTAGTTCATCAGTCATCGAATTCAAAGTACTTAAACCCAATGGACTTGCAAAATATAGAACGTTGACAAGGATAAATAATATAAGGAGCAACAACATTCTTTTACCGGTTGCATGCTTGCTAAATACATTTAAGATAAATCGTTTCAAAATTTCCTCCTTAAAGTAAAAATATATCTAAGATTATTCCAATAACTGCACCATATACAACTACAAATGAAATAAGATACACAACCTCTCTTGATTTCATAACAATTCTTAATGCTGCCACATTTGTCATTTTGGTAATTGGACCGGTTAGCATAAATGCCATTGCTGCACCTTTGCCCATACCTGCATGTAACCAGGTATTTATCAGTGCTATGGTACCACCTCCACAGTAATAGAGACCGACTCCTAATGTTACTGAAAACAACACTGCTAACCCTCTGTTTTGTATAAAAATCAATTCAAGTATATGAGTAGGCATGTAGAGTTCTATAACAATAGCCAAACTGATACCAATTAGTAAATTGGGAGCTGTTTTCCTTATTGCTCTATAGAAATTATAGAGAAATGATTTGATGCCACCAGTCAATGATTGACGGGTCTTAGATTCATAATTCAAATCAATGTATAGAAATGGTTTGCTTTTATACAGGTGTTTAACCAAGATTCCTCCTAATACACCACCCAAGACACACAGTAACAACCTAAGTACTGCCATTGTAGTTCCAAGTGCAAATGTGAATATAAAGATATTGGGATTGATTAAAATTGAGCTAATTGTAAAAGCAACTAAAATATAGTGCGGAACACCGACTTGAGCGAGTAGAATAATAATAGGAATTATCCCAAACAGTGTAATTGGAGAAACAGCACCCAGTAAAGAAGCAACAATTAAATGTAAGATATTTCTTCTCTTTAAAATCTTCATTGCAAAAGTTTTAATTTCTTCTTTAAAAAATGTAGTTAGAAGACATCCAACACATAAGCCACCCAACCAATAGGGTCCGATTAAAAATATTTGATCCCAAAACATTTGTGCAATCAACTGAAGTTGACTCATTATTCCTCCTCTTATAAATTACTTTTAATACAATAAATTCAATTTAATTACAATGCAAAGGTATAAATAAGTACTCTCATATCAAAGCACTTACTATTAGTTGTTCACATATTGTTTTCTATAGGCACTTGTTGTAATGCCCGTCCAAGTCCTAAAGGCCCTACTAAATGCATTGGCATCTGAATAACCTATCAGAAAGGCAATTTCCTCGTTTGTCATTTCAGGTGATTTCAGATAATTTCTTGCCATTAATTCTCTCGTGTGATTGAGTTGTTTGATAAAAGTCGTTTTCTCCAAGGCCAATTTTCTTTGAAGTGTTCTCTGACTGACAGCCAATTGTTTGGCAACATCTTCTATGGTACCTCGACCACCTGGAATAAGCTCAAATAACATGGTTCTTACTTGTCCTCCAAAGGAATGATCTCTCTCTAATTCTTCAACCCTTCTTTTTAATTCAGGTTGGAGGTAATCCCACATCGTATTATTTTCTGTTAAAAAAGATTCTTCCATATCACTCAATCTGAATGAAATAAGATTTTCAGAAGATTTTGTTGGGTGTACACCAAAAAAGTCATCGTATTTCACATTTCCATAGTCGTATATGGAAGTCACCTTTACCGGATCAATAGGCTTGCCAGTAGCTTTTCTAATAATACCAACAACTATCACTTGTTCTGATAGGACTGTGTATCTAGGAATCTTAAACTCATCAAACTCAAAAGTAATACGTAAATTTACATGTTTGTCCGTTTTTTCTACATGCAAATTATAGGGTCCTGTAATCTTTTTATACTTAGACAATCTCTCAAAACAACTTATACCATTTTTTGCACACATCACAGCAAATAAAGTAGGTATAAAATGAGTCACTTTATCGACATTTGAATACTGCAATATACTTTCATCACCAATAACTGCATCAACGCTCTTTGCAATTTCAAAATATTGTGTTTCATTGATTGTAATAGATTCACCTTTTTTTATTTTAGGTATCTTGTTTTTTTCAAACAAAGCATTTACATCTACACCTAAATTCTGTAGGTATTTCTTATGTCTTTCAGTCACTTCAAAATATCTTCTCATATGATCCCTTCTTTACATAGTCCTCACTAGTTTATCATACATTCTATCTGGTAAAATACGTCTTAAAAATACCATTTGCTTAGCGCCAAATCCAATTAAATAGCGTGTTTTAGGTTTGGGGGCTATTACCGCTTTTACAATCGCCTTGGAAACAACTTCTGGTTGTGATAATCTTTTGCTTGAATACAGTTTTCTTAAACTGTTTGCAGCTTTCGAAGCGCTTGCTGCATAATCGCTTTTACTCGACGTTTCCTCTAAACTATCTGCTGCAATAAATCCCCAATCGGTTCTAATCCCACCAGGTTCTACTAATACAACGTCGATACCAAATTGTTCAACTTCAATTCGCATGCAGTCACTCAGTCCCTCCACAGCAAATTTCGTTGCATGATACCAACCACCAAACGAAGTATACATCTTGCCACCCATTGATGAAATATTGACGATTCTACCGTATTTGTTTTGTCTCATATAGGGTAAAACCAATTGTGCCATTCGTGCAAGTCCAAACAAATTAACTTCAATTTGCCTTCTAGCCTCCACCATTGGTACATCTTCTATAGCACCATATGACCCATAACCTGCATTGTTGATTAAGATGTCAATACGACCTTCTTTTTTAGCAATCGCTCTTACACAATGACTCATAGATTCTTCATTTGTTACATCCAGCTCTATTGTGTTGATACCATAATCTTTTAGGGCATTTAATTTTTCTATTCTTCTGGCTGCACCGTAAACGATAAAACCTTTTTCTTTTAAATCAATTGCTGTTTTAAATCCAATCCCACTACTCGCTCCTGTCACCAATGCAACTTTTGCACTCATAAATACCTCCATAGTCTACTTTGACTATATTATATCTTTTTATATCAGAAAGAATAATGACGATTCATGACACAAATATTACAATTCACGACAAGCATTTTATACCCAAATAGACTTTGAAGACTCGAAAACTATTGGTCATTGAGTTAAATTCTTTAAAATTCATTTATGACATACAAAAGAATCAATTACAAAAACAGACACCTCCAAAGAGATGTCCTGTTTGTGATACATATTTAAATATAATAGAAGTCGATTTAGACAACTTTATTTTTTACGATTTGATATAAACTGCTATTAAAGAAAGGCTAAATTACATACTTTATCTTTAAGCAATTATGAAGGATATTTAATGTCTTAACTAGGTTAATAAGTCCATCAAAGGAGGACTAAAAAACAGGTTTATGGACATTAATTCACTACCATCCGCTTCTATTGTAATTTTTTCAAAGATCTTGGTGAAGACTTCCCTAGAATTTATGATTGTATCATTTTCATCACACTCATCTTCATATAACCGAATTTCTTGTGACATCAAATAGTCCATTATTTCTTCTTTTATAAGGGTTTCCTTATAACTGGTGTAATCACTCAAGTTAAGTACAACCTCATTCTTATGTTCTATTTGATTCATCAAAGTCGTTTGAGCATCTTCTATTAATCTGTCACACATATCAACAAGTGATTGTCTATGTGATAATTTCTTTTCATCCATCGTATACTCCACTTTCTATATAGGTTAACCAAATGACCTTCTTCTAGTATGCTACTTTCTATGATACAACCTTTTGATTAAAACGTTCTCTAAAGCCACACTTCTGACACAATTCTTCTACTAGAATACGTTGTTCAAATCCCTTTTTCATTTTAATGGTTCTTTCAGAATTAAGAATATCATGGATTTTTTCTTCTTTTATTTTTCCAAGAGTAATGTCACCTTCTTGATCCAGACAACAGGGTGACACTGTACCATCAACTAATATGGCAATCTGTTGTTTGATACCATAACACGACCCTATTTCGCTTATTTTATCATGATTTAATGATGGCCAAGTAAATTCAGCACTTTGACTTAAATACAAGTGATCTTTTAAGCGTATGCCCTTATCTTTAATGACTTCTTCTTTTAAGTCTACGTCAAGTTCGAAGAAGTCTTTTATCATTGTTAAGATTTCCTTGTTATGGTTGCAGTTCTCTTGAGTACTCTCTAAGTTCCATAGTCTGAGTTCAACGTATTTCTTTTTTTCTTTGGCTTCTTTAGCAAACTTAAAAATAGTTGTTAGATAAGACACCAAGTCCTCTTTACTTTGCTGTTCAAAACTTTGTAGTGAAAAACTAATTTGTCTCAGTCCATCTGATTCCAACAATTGATTGTACCATTTATGAATAAGAGTGCCATTTGTGGTCAAATTCACTTTCATGTCTCTTTGATGACACAGTTCAATCATTCGAATCAAATCAGGATGAAAGGTAGGTTCTCCCTTCACATGAAGATAGATGTGTTTTGTTTGGCCAACAAGGTCATCCAATATTTGTTCGAAGAACTCAATATCCATAAATTCTATGGCTCGTTTGCTTGTTGGACAAAAACTGCATGATAGATTACAAGCATTTGTAATCTCTATATAAACTCTTTTAATCAGTGACATTGTACATCCTTTCCGATAATTCAATTGGTATCTATACAAAAAAATAAAAGACATCTTTGAAATGGCTTTCAAATAATATGTTTCATTACATAAAATGGAAATATAATTCAAAATCAACTAAGTAATTGTGCCTTTGATTCCCTCTAGTCAGAATACTGTTTTTCATATGATTCATTCCATATTTTAAACAATACGACTCAGTATAACACACTATGTTCAATATTGATTAAAACTTTTTTAATCAAAGGTTTGGATGTTTAATCGAATATATAACGATAAATCTATATCTTTCTCTTCAACTACCTCTTAAAGTATGAATCTATGATCAGGTCAACGATGCAAAAAATCATAGTTGTCAGATTTTTAGTCAATCAACTATGATTATGTCATAATCACAACCAAGTGGATGGAAACTTGAAATACCATCATCTATCTATGAGAAAATTCCTACTCATAGTAAAGGAATACTGAGTGTTCTTGAGTCATGAAGTTTGTTTCTGAATACAAAAGTGTCTTCAAGTAATTGTTGCTCTTGAAGACACTTTTCATCTCTAGGTATGGTATACTGTTAACTTTCAAACCACCTCTTATTTAATTCTTCTTTTTATTCAATCCATAATACATCAATACCACAAAGCACAATATAACACCACGAATCCCATCTACAAAGAATATACTTGGATCACCTGTTCTAAAGAATATTACAGGCATTATTGCAATGAGTGAAGCTGCATATGTTGCTGCAATGTAAAATCCAGCTTCTTTACCTTTTGCAAACCAATACGCTCCAAGCAATTGAATAACAGTATGTAGATACATAACTGAACCAAACAATATGGCCTGATTAAAAAGTAGCGGTTCTGTCACAAGTGAATACGATGTGAAATAGCTAAATGTTGCAAAAGTTCCTGTCATTAGTCCGGAAATTAATAAAATTACACTAACTGGTACCCTTGATTTAAAAAATTTCATTTTACACCTCACTGTTAAATTTAATTTTTCTCACTATGAGAGAAATGATTGTCATTTGATCAAATAGAAATTTACTTGCTGACCTGACATGATTCCCATGCCATTACAGACCTTCTTTAGGAGTTCAACTGAGATGTGACATAGTCACTACTCTTGTTCTTTTCTATATGATAATTTCAATTAACTATACTAACATTATAATTTAAAGTCCTTAGGTTACCCATGACACCAGACGCCAACTAATACACAATATGCGCCAATACTTATCTATTTCAGATTATTTACAGGCAAACTCTACAGTTGTCTACTATTGATAACATTTGAACAGACCTATAATAGAATACTGTACAAAAACAGAAAAAGTGCAACAGCAGTAGTTGCACTTCTATCCATTCATATTTCATAATCCATTGTATCTAGAAGGCGCTCTAGAGTTTACTCTAATGAAATCTCTTTTTCATCTCTAAAAATACTTCTGCTTTAAAACGTATCAGTCCATAGGTCATAAACAATATAGACAGGATGAGTAGCAACACCAATGCCCAGTTCATTGATAACAAACCAAACAGTGAACCCACGAAAACCATTAATATCTTAGACAAGACCTCCGTTATGGGTAGAAGGTTCATAGAATAACCTTTTATATCAACCATAAAGTTTACAACCAGTATCACAAACAAGCCTAAATAAACCAGTCCAATTGTTAGTGGTGCGAAATTAAATCCATATATACTATTTATAATGAATAGAAGCATGCATAAGTTTTGTATGCCTTGTGATACTCTGATCCAAATTGTATTTTCAAATATATTGCCTGTAAAACCTCTATAAGAAGTCCAATGTGCATAAACAACAATTAGACTCCAAGGATGACCACCTGATATGATATTCAAGAATAGGCATAAAGATGAGATGAGAATAAATACAGTTTTTAAGGCTTCTTGCACCATTGTATATGTTATTCTTTTCTTTCTAATTTTCGGATAAGTAATTTTTACTTCCATAATTTTCACTCCCTTTAACAGTGAATGATACATTTTCTCTTTTTAAAAGGTCTGTCATTCTATCTTCAAAAGATGTATCATTGGTTATTTTAGTAATAGACAATACTGAAGTGTTTCCATAAGTGACCATTGCACATTCATTTCTATTGCTTATACCTGGACCTAACATGAATTCAAAATTCTCTATGTGATTGTCTAATTCAGCAGGTAGCTTTACAACTCCAAGATTTGAAAAAATTGCACTAAATCCTCTATCTCCTAAGTAACTGTAACCAAATCGTCCACCATAATTCTTTAAAATTAGAGGCACATAGTATAAATTTTCAACCATTTTTCTAGTACTTAGTATCATCGCACTCATATGATCTAGACTTGTTTTATCTTTCAATTGCTTTGATATATCAGGCAGAATATCATCAATTGATGTTATGGTGTTTGCAGCCATTCTGATTTGACAGTATAAAACAAAATTTCTCTGAGTTGTTGATGGATAATACTGTCTCAAATTAACAGGAACCTGGATATTATAATCTCCTGAGTCTGGTGTTTGATCTCTTTTTCCAGACAATAGAATCAATGACAATATAAAAGAAGTTACAGTAACCTTTCTACTTTTGACTGCTTTCTTTAAGTCATTACAATTCATATAAATATGAATGACTCTAGTTGGTTTTGATTTTTCTACTGAACCACTGAATTGAAGTGCTGATGAATTCTTAAATCCAGCAGCTTTTCCCTCATATTTTGTATGTTCATACTTGTTAATTGAATCTTCTTTTAGAGGTGCTTCATTTATATCAAGTACACTATCTGAGTATGATACACTGTGACCTAATAATCTGATGTATTCATTGATCAATGCTTTTAGAAACAGCATGCCTCCTGTACCATCAGTTAACACATGAAATAATTCTATACTTATCCTGTTTTTATAGTACATGACCCTAAACAATTGATTGCCTTTAGAATATACTTTGATTGACTCACACGGCAAACTATTTTCTTCTTCAACTCTATAGGCTCTTTTCTTTGATTCGAAATAATGCCAAAAAACACCGTTCTTAATATCTGTTGCAAACGAGGGAAATCTTTTAATTGTATGGTTCAAAGCCATCTGCAAAATTTCTGCTACAACGTCTTCTTTCAAATACACCGCCAATCTAAAAACAGTCATACGTTGACTTGTTGTCGATAAGGGGTATATCTTAGCAGCATCATCGAGAGTCCACCATGACTTATGTTTCTTACTGTAAAAATCATTGAGCGATTTTGGATGCAGTAACTTCAATGTCCTTTCAAGTGTGTATTCCTGTCCTCTATACCACATGAATGCTTGTATATAATCATTAATCATCTCATTTTTTTCATTTTCATTCATTTCAATTGCCTTATTTAACCCACTGAAAAATTGAGCTATTTTCTCTTTTTCAACTGTCGTTGACGACTTCAGCAACATTTCATAATGATATTGAACAACCTTTGTCTTCAATTCTACCTCCCTTGTAACATCCACTACTACAACCATCTAATCTTTTAATGTGTCGTATTGCCTTAATTCTTTTACCAGTTTATATTTGCACACCACATATGTTAGGAAACTAGAAATTGGATAGGATAACCATACACCCCATAACCCTTCTCCCCATTTCATTTGGAAGTAAGACGGCAAAATTAATAAAGAAGGCACAATAAATATAAATGTTCTCAGTAACACAATGAAAACTGATGCCTTGACATCTCCTACAGCCTGATACCACGTATAAAGGATTAAATTATTTGCAATAAATAATACAGATATTAAAACAACTCTAAGGGGTAAATAAAACATTTCTATATTGTGATATGAATCTGACAAATACAGTTGAACAAACGTCTCTGTGTATAAAAAAATAAAAATACCTACAATCATTGTTAAGGCAATGATTAATTTATGAGCATACTTCACAACTTTTATGACACGGTCAAATTTTTTTGCAGCAAAATTATAAGATATAATCGGTGCCATCCCTTGAACTACTCCAACACCTAATATCACAGATATCATTACTATTTGGTTGCCTATACCTCTAATAGCCAATGCAAATGTGGTTTGATCTTGACTGACTGTAACCATTGAGAGTACAACTATTAAAATAGGAGAAATTAAACTATCTGATACATTAGATAAAAAGGATGGCAAGCCAACAGTAACAATTTCTTGTTGCAGCTTAATACTGAAATGTGATGGTCTAAATTTTTTCCATTTGACCATCTCTGTTTTAGATTTCATGTACAATAGCAAGAAGAAGATACTTACAACTTGTCCTACTATTGAAGCTAAGGCTGCTCCCTTCACTCCCAATCCTAGGCCCCAATCAAATATAAATATTGGGTCTAGTACAATATTTATAACCATACCACCTGAGTATATGAGCATAGCAAACAAGGCGTCACCATTTGCATTTAATAGGTTGATACCAAGTGTTGATATCATAACAGTAACAAATCCAAATATCATCAGCTTGTAGTAGTCCATCATATAGAGTTGTGACATCAGATTCACTTTCTCCAAACCGAAAAAATACAAAATACTATCTTTAAAAACAAAGCCAAGTCCCAATAGAAATAAACCGATTAGAACGGATCCAACAAATGAGTTTGCAACTATTTGATCGGCCCTATTATGATCTTTGCCTCCAATTGACCTGGTGTAATTAGATGCAGTGCCTACACCATATGAAATCGCTATTGCATTAGCAAAGAGAAAAACGGGATAGATCGCAACAATTGCTGCTGTACCATCTGTTCCTGCAAACCTTGAAATAAATATAGTATCTGTCATGGTATATAAAAGCATCACCAGAAGAGAAATCATTGAGGGTATACTCAGGCGTAAGAGTAATTTGAAAATTGAATCAGTATCTAAAATGTGGTTGATCTGTTTAGTCATATATGCTCCTAGAAGTCTAAAATTACCGATCACGGAGATTATTATATATTGACCACCTTCATTTATCATCATACACATTCACCAATCTGTATGAAGATTATTGTGTTATTGGTTGATTTATATCCTAAAAGAAATAGTAAGTTCCGTTTTATGTAATTTAGTAATCAAACTGACAAAGATAAACATTCATGCCCTATTGCAAATAACATTATAAGAGTATTAAAAATAAAATTTAACATCTTGGAAAAATAATTTTCCAAGACTCTAAATTCAATTCCATGCTTATTACTGAATGTATTCAAAATGTCTTTATGTCAAATTCCATGCTTTTACTGCTTGGACCTCAAACATGTAGAGAAACGAAAAATCATTTGTGTCAAACATCTCCTTATAGATAAAAAAAATCATAGAGCATCCATCTTAAAGGATTCATCTATGACTTTTATAACAATTATTCTAACAACTACCATCGTACTAAAAATAGTAACGATAATGGAGCATCACACAATAATACATAATCAAATTAGTTCAGAAGTAAAAGACATTTTATTCCCACTCAATTGTACTTGGAGACTTAGAAGTAATGTCATAACAGAATAGTGTCTATTCAAACTATAAGTGTTCCTCTAAATCACTCAGACAAAAAACACCATAATGCGGCAAACTGAAAATTCCATTTTCATACCCAATATTCCTTGTTGATATTCTAACAGCAAACTCTGTATTATACATCTTCCTAAATCTCTCTAAACTTTTAGATTTTACATTTGTTGAAGCTTTCACTTCAATTGGAATGATAATACCTGAATGGCCTTGGATCACAAAATCTAATTCATTACTGTGATCTTTAGCCCAATAATAAGGTATATAATTCTGAGATAACAAGGCAGCTGCTACATGACTCTCTGCTGCTGGTCCTTTATATCTTGTAAGTGGTGATTCATTATTAATAATAAGTTTTGCAGGAATTTGATTCATAGCGTTCAAAAGTCCTATATCATGTGGGTAAACCTTGAAATATGAAGGATCATTACTTGCACCTAATGGTAAGTATCCTTCTGAAATTTTGTCTACTTTGATAATAATACCTGCTTGTTTTAACCAATAAACTGGAATCTCATACTCTCTTGCCCTCGCTCCACTTTTAATAAACTTATATATGAACTTACGATTTTCTTTCGCTAATTGTGCTGGAATAGAATTATAGGTAGCCATAATTCTCATCGTTTCTCCTGGCTGAGCATACTTTGCCATATCTGATACATAAGCATTCAATATATTTTTTTGTATTGACATAACGATATCATAATCAGCGTCATCATAAAAAGCCTTTACAACTTCAGGCATTCCTCCAACCGCTGAATATTGCCTATATAGTTGTAGAGCTTCTTCATGTAGTATATAAGGTTTTTTTAGTCTAACGTTTTCCCGTATTCCATCTGCAATTGGTTTTCTATCTATTGCTATCAGAAACTCCTCAAAATCCATAGGATACATTGTCAAAACATCAACTTTTCCAACTGGATATGTATAGCCTTCACGATTAACAGCAACACCTAACAAACTTCCAGAAGCTATTATATGATATTGTGCAGCATCTTCACAAAAGTACTTAAGAGATGCTAAAGCTTTATCACATGCTTGAATTTCATCGAAAATAATTAGAGTTTCATTTGGCAGTATACTTTCTGCGCTCAAGGCAGAAATCTCTTTAATAATTCTCTCAGGATTTAAGTCCTCAGAGAAAATACGCTTCAAATTCTCAGCACCATCAAAGTTCAAATAGACAACATTTTTGTAGAACTCTTTTCCGAATTTTATTGTAATATATGTTTTCCCAACTTGCCTCGCACCCTCTATAATCAAAGGTTTTCTATAGCTGTTTTCTTTCCATCTTATCAACTTCTCTGTAATTTTTCGTAACATATGCGTACCTCCCACACATATATTATAACATAAACGTGTCACGCACACACGTTTTTAACAACAATTATGAGTGAAAAGTTCACTTTTTCAGTTATTTAATAGAATAATAAAAATAAAACAGCTTTACTGCAGTTAACTACAATTAAAAGCCGTTTATTTTAATTTAATGTTATGTTTATTCCCACTCAATAATGGGATATTGATTTTAAACTTATTTGTTTAGTATATTGTTAGTTTTTATGTCCGTTTTGGTTATTTTATTGGTATTATCTAGGGTTGCTGAGTTTTTTAATATCAAAATGATATCAACACAATAAACTTCATCTAAACGATTTAATATCATCATTCTTTGAAAAGTATGTCCGTGATGTGTGAATTACGTATTAATCTTTCTTTCTTATTATTAACACCCTCTTTTGCAGCAATAGCATAATCACTTGGAATATCTTCTTCAAATTCAAGTAATTTGTCTTTCATTTCTTTTCATCTACCGCCTTCATAATTATCATAGTTCATATATAATGCATAAATCAACGAAAACAT
>JAVJHY010716208.1:6440-17541 GCA_035593235.1 Phascolosoma agassizii | reverse complement strand
AGAGGGCGAACTCGCAACAGGCAGCCAGACCGGCATCCCGCAGCGAGAAACCGGTTTGGCATCCGGACTGGCATCCGCGCCGGCATCCGGACTGGCATCAACGCGGGCATCGGTGCGCCCCGAGTCGGGTCCACCGTCGACTGACGTATGCGAATCTCCACAGCCGAGGAGAAGGACGACGAGCGAGACTAGAACGCGATGCATGACCATTGGGTAGCACTGTCCTAGCGCGTCGTGAAGAACACGATTGCGGCGATGATCAAAAGCACGACCACGCCGACCACTTTCATGTTCAAGCCGGGAGGTGGTTTGGGCATTTGGTCCTTTGGCGTGGGGCTCTTGGTCGCCCCGACGTCAAAGACCAGTTCGCCCGGCCGGGGATCCTGGATCGGAGAGATCCGATCGCCGAGTTTTATCGGGCGTGAACCCGCAACGAGCTCCTTGTTCACGTAGGTGCCGAGCACTCTGCCCATGCCTCCCGATCCTGCGGCTGTCACGCGGTGCTGACTCTCCACCTCGAAGCCGTTTGCCGTCGCACGAATGATGAAGTGCACACGTGAAAGAAACGCGCTCATGACCCGGACATCGGCTTCGGGTAGTCGTCCGACCGAGAGCCCGTCCGTCAAGAGATGTTCGGTTCGTTCGCCTGTCGGGTGTGTAACGAATATGGAAAGCGACGTCTCGGCCATGGGTGACGCTATCACGCCCTAGCGGCCCTAGCGCCCCCAGGGGTATTGGAATTGGACCCGGTCGCCGAACCGTTGTTCGAGGGCCGTGCGAGCCTCGCGTGAGAAGTCGGCCCCGCCGAGTTCTAGCCATTCGAGATTCTGGAAGCACTCGGACTCGACCAGCGCATAGGCGGTGGCGTCGGTAAGGCCTGGACCGCTGATGTCGAGGTGACGCATTGCGTGCAGGTGCGTCGAGCCCGCAAGCGCGATGACGCCTTCGTCGCCGATGCCGTTGTTGTGCAGGTTCAACCGGCTCAACTGATGGAGCGGCGCTTCGGCGAGTGCGATTGCGCCTTCGGGTCCGAGCGCGGAAAGTGAGAGCAGTAGGGTCTGCAGGCTCGCGGCCATCGGCGCTTCGCGGAGTGCCACTGCAAGTGTCGCGGAAGCGCGTTCAGGATGGCTGCCACCAAGGTCGAGTATTTGAACGTGTGCGAGGTTGGGCGACGCGACCAGCGCGCGGATGCCTTCGTCGCCGAGTGGATTGCTGGCCAACCGAAGAGTGCGCAGCTCCTTCATGTAGGGGCTCGAGGCGAGCGCCTTTGCCGAGGCTGTATCGATTCCCGATCGAGTGAGGTCGAGTGACGTCCACGTACGGTCGAGCGCCGCGAGATCGATGGCGCCGGCACCCAGGCTCGAACCCTCGAGACTCAGAGCATGCAACGCGGGCAACTGGGCGAAGATCGAAACGATATCTTCGTCGAAGTAACGGCGATCCATCGCCAGTTCGCGGAGCGTGGACGCAAACGCAGACTGGACGATCACCTTGAAGCCTTCAAACGTGTAGTCCTGGCCCTCTCGGTTGTTGGAGATGTCCAAGCTTTCGAGTTTGGGGAAGGCTCTCGACCGCAGAATCGCCACCAAGTCCTCGTCGTAGAGGCTGGTGTCGCGCAGACCCAAACGAACCAGCTGCTCGAGATGCGGCGAGCGAGCCAACTGCGCGGCCTGACCGTCGAAGAGCAACGTGTCCCAAAGCACCAGGCTCGTGTAGCGACGCAACGACGGATGCGTGGTCAGCTCTGCGATCCACTCCGTGGCGTACATGAGGTCCAGCCGGGCGGCCAAGGGCGCCAGGCGAAAGAGCACATCGTGGTGGCGCAGGAACGTCTCGGCGTCGACGAAGTGGGTGTCGGTCGTCATGAAGCCGCGCTCGAAGGTCGCTCGGTGGTGCATGTCTTCGGGGAGCTGGCGGGTCACCTCTGCGACCAGCTTTGCTCTCGAAGGCGACGCGCTCGAAGACGACGCGCTCGAAGACGTGCCACAATCCGAACGGATCAGCGCAGCGTGCAAGGGGGCTGTGCGGTCGGCGAGAGTCGCGTACTGCAGCCGGAGGTCGTCATCGTTTGGTGAACACCGGATCCGAAGGAGCAACTCTTGCTCCGAGGTCGAAACCCGTCCTGGGTCGACCGTGTCGAGCGCCTCGTCGGCCGCGTCATCCTCACCGAGTGCGCGCAAATACCCGACGCGTGATTCGCGCAGCTTCGCATGATCGCCGAGCAGCAACGTTGCATCGACCAGCTCGAGGGCAGCGCGTGGGCGATCGGCACGAAGCAGCTTGGCTGCGAGTGCACTGACCGCATCGGCTGTTTGAATGAAGACGAGTGCGTTGGCCGACTCGTTCAGGGTGCGGCCCCACACATCGTGCTCTCCCTCACGACTCAAGCGCAGCCAACTCACTTCAGGTTCGAACCAAGGCTCCTCGTGTGATCCACGTTTCGCAGCCAATCGAAGTTTGGCGACACGTGCGACAGCGTCGGTGCCTTGCGCGACCACACTCAAGGCGTCGTCCCGGGCCGCATCGTCGAACGCAACAGTTCCGAGCAATGCCTCATCGCTGAGCGGCTCACCGAGATCGACCCGGCGTTTCACCTCGCCCGTCGCGGTGCGGAACTCCCACACGCCCGACTCAACGGCGTCGAAACGGTCGAGTGACGAGGTCGGTCCGCAGCATTCGATGATACCCATCGCCCCCGCCTCGGTGCCCTTTCGGTGCCAAGTTCGTTTCTCTTCGGCGCCGTAAATGTAGTGCGACACACGGCGAATCACACCGTGTTCGTCGCCGTAACGCCACAGACCATGCTGCGGGCGTTTCTTCTCGTGCCAGACGCGCTTGCCTTCCGACTGCAGCGCGCCGGTCTCGTGAAAATCGCGGTTCGTTCCGTCGGGCAACGACTCCTCGCGAATCGAGCCGTCGCCGAAGTACTGACGCATCTCTATCGTCTCGTCGCCGTCCTCGCCCTTGCGACGCATGAAGAGCCAACCGCCCTGAAAAGGCGTCGCCGTCTCTTCCACGCCTTCGGGTCGCGGCTCAACGGGATCACCGTGCCGGTCGACCTCGACACCCTCGCCGTTTCGGAAACGCGTTCCGATCAGATCGCCAGCGTCGTACACGCATTCGTACACGACGATCGATTCATCGAGCTCGCGAAACCGCGGCCACTCGGGTGCCTCGTTGCTCTTGGGGCGATGAACCGCGCGGACACCTTCGATGCGGCCTTCGACGTATTGGCACTCTTGCGCGACCGAGCCGTCGGGATGGAAACGGCGCGCACGTCCGTGCGGTTTGCCTCCAACGTGTTCGGCCTCGCTGATGAAGCAGCCCTCTGCGTCCCAATACCGAACGGGCCCCACGAGGCGTCCCTCTTCGTCTTTGGCTCCAAACACCCACTCCTCGTCCTCTTGGGACCACCAGGCCTCGGGTGGACGTTCGGGAGAAACCATCGGGCAACGGTATCATCGCCATCTCGCGCTGGTGAAGCCACGCCAACCAAGCCAACCCGATTGGCGGCACCCGAATCAGCGTTGAGGTGGGACGCGTCCGCCTCGGGGCCCAGCCCAATCCTCGAATAAGGTGCAGTCGCTTAACTTGACAAGTCGAGCCGCAGAGGACTAATTAAGTACAGTCGCTTAACTTGACATTTAGTCCAGGCTTGGCGCACAGGAGGCTTCAGGGGTGCGACGCGTCAGAGGCGACTTCAGAGGATGGTGTCAGAGGGTGGTATTGAAGCCAGCCGTCAGGAAAAAGATCGGGTCGCCCGCCACCGCATTGACCGTGCCGTCTTCGAGAATCGTGAACGTGCTGGTTTGTGAAGATGCCCCCAAGAGTACGTTGACTTGCGTTCCGGCCTCAGCGACGACCCACGCAATCGCACGATGTCCGTCGGGTCCCGTCCCCTCGTGTGTCGGGATCGGATCGTCCGTGCTCATCGCCCCCGCACCGGCAGCGGTGTAGAGCTGGCCCAGGTAACCCAGCTCGGAACTGAAGCTCGTGTGGCGCGTTGTCATCGGACCGAGCATCTGACTTTCGCTGGTCAGATCCATGGAAAGCACATAACGAAGGGCGCGACCGGGGCCGTCATCGGGCTCGCAATAGGTCTCCAACCGAATGGTCGTTGCAACACGGCCGCATTGAAACTCGCGCTCCGTCGGAAACGGACTTCCCGCGTCGCACACTGCAGCCGTTTGGTCGGCGTCGAGTTCGATTGGATCGCCACACGCCGTCCAGCCGCCTGTTGCATTCAGCACGAGATCTTCGTCGATGCACGAAGCCTCATCCCAGCATGCCGGGTCGTTGCAGCCAGCCAACCCGTTGCCGTCTTCGTCGACCGATGTCGTGCAATCTTCGGGGTCGGTCGCCGCGTCTCCTGCGTCTCCCGTGTCCGCGCTCGAATCGACAGCTGCTGCATCGGGAGTTGGTGCGTCCGCGCGTGCGCCGTCCGAACTGGAGTCGACGGGAACATCGGACGTGGCGTCGAAACCTCCGTCAACGCTGGACGAGTCGTCGCCACAGGCCACACACAAGCAGACGAACACGTAGAGCAATCGCATCGTGCGTGCGTCGCCACTCGTCCGTCGAACATTCAAGGGGGTTTGAGCATGCTCACGGTGACTCGATGAAGCTCACGTCGAACGGGCTCTGCTCGAGCAACTTCTTTGTCCGTTCGTTGCAGAACAGCATTCCGCCCTTGGGTGAGTAGAGGTCGTTGTCGTTCGTGTCGGGCTCGACCTCCCACAACTCTGCGCCGAGCGCCTGCTCGAACCCAACCCCGTGCAGGCCGCTGTCGATCACCCCCCGCGGAGATACTCACAGATACTTCGACGCAGGCAAACGAAGACACTGTGGATGAAGCGCTTGAACTCGGGCTCCGCGTTGGATAGGTTCGCCACGCTTTGAAGAACGAACTCGAGGTCGTCAGCCTGTGCTTGCACTCGGTTGGTGTCTCGCCGACCTGGCCCGACATTTTGCATTCCACCACAAGGTAGGCTGTTCGTGGTTGGTCTCGGGGGATCCGCCCTGCGCGGGCCCCCTAGCTGGACCAACCTCGCAACCGCGGTTTAGGGGGCCCGCGCAGGGCGGATCCCCCGGACCAACCGGTGAGCCTACCGTGTCCCCAGTGAGATAGTGGCGGCCTCGAGTTCCTCTTCGTTCCCTTCGTTCCGCTGCGACAGCCGATGCCAGTCTGGCTGCAATCGCGACCCGGACCGATTGACTCCAACGTCAGCAGCCTTCACGGATCCCCGATGGGGGACTCCGAAAGCCTGATCGCTTATCCCGAAGTCGTGCGCGAAGCGTTGCGGGCAGTGCCGCGCGAAGTGCTGAGGAAAGTCGCCAAAGAGGGACTTCCGGGCGAGCACCATTTCTTCATCGAGTTCCGTACGCCGGCCGATGGCGTGGTCGTTCCAGACCACTTGCGAGCGCAGTACCCCGAGAAGATGACCATCGTGCTCCAGCACGAGTTCACGGGGCTGGAAGTCGATGAAGATGGCTTCGCCGTCGAGCTCGCGTTCGGTGGGATCCGCAAACGCCTCTACATTCCCTTCGCGGCGATGACGCTCTTCGTCGATCCCTCGGTGGAGTTCGCGCTTCAATTTGCGTCGAACCCAGCGACGGGCATGCCCGAATGCGCCGATGATGTGCACACTGCGGAGACGAACCACGAGACAACGGGCAACGTGGTCAAGGTCGACTTCTCTCGCAAGTCGTGACCCATTCGATCGATGTCTCGGGCAAGGAATCGGCTCGTGTACATCACGTTTGTCGTGACGCGCGTCGCCTGTCGTGGTCCGAGTTTCGGGCTGCGCTGCAGAGCGACGCGACGCTTCGAAGCACTCTGAGCGACACGCTGAAAGCAGCGCATGGAGATGCGTTCTACTGGGGGTGCCGACCGTGGCCCATGAACGACGACCCGGTTTTCGAGTTCGTGGTCATTCCGACGAGCGCGATGGTGAAGCGACGAACCGATGGCGCGGCGTTCAGCGCCCATTTCGAGTCGGGCGCGGGCTTGGTGCGAACGTTTGCCAGTCTGCGCGGCGATGCCGAGCTGGTCGTTCCTGCACCGACAGGAGGCTCGACCGAGACGTTTGGACATCTCGCGTCTTGGATTCGCAACGCAGCCTCAGAACAGATCGACGCGATCTGGATAGCGCTGGCCAGTGCCATCGCAACGTGGCGAAGTGCAGGTCGAGGAACGCTTTGGGTCAGCACCGCCGGAGGAGGCGTGCCGTGGTTGCACCTCCGACTCGACTCGCGTCCGAAGTACTACAAACATCAGCCCTATCGCCGAATCTGAGGCTCGACCAACAAGGCCTTGGCTTCATCGCCACACCACGATCCCGCGCGGCCGCCAGCGCCAAGCGCAGGTTGGCCGCCCAGTGTCGCCCAGTGTCCGCTGATCCGTATGTTCAGCCGCCTTCGTCGGTTGCGTGGCAGCCCAGGCAACCGAAGCCTTCCTGGGTTTCGGGGTTATAGGGCTGGGCGCCGAGCAGCTCGGTCATCCGCGGCCAGACACGTTGCACCATGAACTGGGCCATCGGGTGATCGGACTGAAACATCCCGGGAATTTGATCCATCACCAGCGGCGCAAGCCCGTTGGGCATCTGGAAGTCGGCCTCTTGCATGTTCTCGCCGTGGCAGGTCGCGCACGTGAGCTCCGCGTAGCGCTCGCCGTCGAACTCGGCGAACATCGCCTGCATCTCCGGCATCACAGTCTGCTGCATGAAGACGAGACGCTGATCACGGTCCATCTCTGACCACGCTAGTTCGGCGGTAGGTTCGACAGTCGTGGTGGTCTCTTCTCCACCCGAGCCTGTCTCGGTGGTTTGTTCCTCGTCCGTCGAGCTGCCGCAAGCCAGCGCAAACGAAGTGATGACGATCAAGTACTTCATAGTAGTCCTCCGCAGCGACTCCTACGCTAGCCCCAGCACGAGCACCAGACCGAGACGTGGAACGGTGTTTTGCTGCGGCTGCGATTTCGACGAGCAGTGCCCGTTCGAATCGCAGTGCAACGCACCGTTTCAAGTGGGCAGCGGAACGCCACATCGCGTCCGGCCAGGTCTTGTTGTTTCGCGCGCTACCGCCACCATCGCGGACCGGCCTTCCATCTATTGTCGGTCATAGTATCTTGACACTCGTGGCCCTGGCTGTGGCTTCGTCCCGGCGATCGGGTCGCCTTTCGCAGTCGCGAGCGACAAGAGGTGGCAGTCGAGTTGCTCCGCTTCGACTCGTGATAGCATTGCTATCTTTCGTACTCCAAAGCGAAGCAGACGATGCAGTTCAACTATGACGCCGAGAAGTTCCGCGGCGACCTTTTCGGCGGTCTGACAGCAGGCATCGTCGCACTGCCGTTGGCTTTGGCGTTTGGTGTGACTTCGGGTCTGCCGCACGAAGTCGCTGCAGTCGCTGGCGTGTATGGCGCGATCGCCGTCGGGATTCTTGCCGCGGTGTTCGGTGGGACGCCGGTTCAGATCAGCGGGCCGACTGGGCCGATGACGGTCGTCGCTGCCGCCGTGATCGGCGCCGCTGCACAGCACGGCGCAGAGATCGATCTCTCGTTCGTATTTGGCACCTTTGCATTGGCAGGTGTGTTTCAGCTGGTCCTCGCTGCCGTGCGGGCAGGGAGTTTCGTTCGGTTCATCCCGTACCCCGTCGTCTCCGGTTTCATGACGGGCATCGGTGTCATCATCATCCTGCTACAGGTGTTTCCGACGGTCGGCCTCGACTCGCCAACCAGTCCTTTGCAAGTCGTGTTGCGTGTGCCCGAAGCGTTCGGCTCGAACACCAACCTGATGGCTGTGGGCGTGACGGCTGCGACGATCGCGATCATCTTCGGAATGCCCAAGCTGACCAAGAAGGTGCCTGGGACACTCGTGGCGCTCGTCGTGATGACGGGAGCGGTCTGGGGCTTGTCGATTCCCGTGCCGCTTCTCGGCGAAATCCCGACGGGTCTGCCTGGACTGCACCTTTCGCTGCCCACGATCGAAGTGTTTTTCGAGATGATCCCGCCTGCGATCAGCCTTGCCGCACTCGGCGCCATCGATTCGCTTCTTACGTCGATCGTCGCAGACAACGTCACTCGTACCCGTCACGAACCCAACCGCGAGTTGTTTGGTCAGGGTATTGGGAACATCGTCGCAGGCATCATCGGTGGCTTGCCGGGTGCCGGTGCGACGATGCGCACCATGGTCAACGTTCAGTCGGGAGGCAAAACCCGAGTGTCGGGTGTTGTCCATGGCGTCTTTCTCATCACCGTGTTGCTTGGTTTCGGACAGGTCGCCGGCCAAATCCCGGTCTCGGTGCTCGCGGGGATCTTGATCATGGTCGGCGTCGGCATCATGGATTATCGCGGACTCAAAACACTGATGCGCGTGCCCCGCGCCGACGCCGGCGTGATGCTCTTGGTGTTGAGCCTCACCGTGTTCGTCGATCTTCTTTGGGCCGTTGCGGCAGGTGTGACCGTCGCGTCGATGGTGTTCATCCGCAACATGGCGGCGTTGGCCGAAGAGCGCTCCGATGTGTTCGGGCTCGACGACGATGGTGCCTGGGCAGATGAGGGTGGGATTTCGGCCGGGTTGCGCAAGAAGATCTACATCAAACATCTCGACGGACCGATGTTCTTCGGTTTTGCGACACAAATGACCGACCTTGTAGGTCGCCTTCCCGATGTCGAGATGGTCGTCATACGCATGGACCGGGTTCCGTACATCGATCACTCCGGTTTGGTGGGGCTGGAGGACTCGATCTCGCGCCTCACCGAGACTGAGGTCGACGTGCTCATCACCGGGCTGAGCGAGCAGCCCGCGGGCTTGCTTCGGACCTTGCGAATCATCGGCGGCCTCGTTCCCGAGTCCCAAATCTTCGCGAATTTTCAACAAGCCCGCGATTGGATGGTTGCGCATTTGCGCGAAGAGGGGTCGGTCAAGGCGCTACTCGCACAAGGCACAACTGGCGTGTGAAATGTAGCGTGAAGGCGCGAAGGGTATACTCCCGCCTTGCTCTTCACGATCCAGATGCGCCTCTCCAAGGCGCTGTACATTCGCGACCCGGAACAGACCGAGCTGGGCCAGCGGATCGTGGACCACTCGATCCGCCTCATCGATGCTTTGGGCTTCGAGAAGTTCACGTTCAAGAAGTTGGCAACGGAGATGGGCTCAACTGAGGCGTCGATCTACCGCTACTTCGAGAACAAGCATCGGCTGCTCGTCTACTTGGTGTCTTGGTACTGGAGCTGGATCCACTATCGAATTGCGTTCGACACCAACAACATCGAGGACCCGCGCGAGCGTCTGCGAAAGGTGGTCGCGGTGCTTGCCGAGTCCACCAGCTACGACCCGAGTTTTTCGCACATCGATGAGGTCGCGCTGCACCGAATCGTCGTCGTCGAGAGCAGCAAGGCCTACCAAACCAAGTGGGTCGACCAGGACAACAGCGAAGGTTTGTTCGCCGGATACAAAGCTCTCTGCCTCACCATCGCAACGTTGATCTCCGAAGTAGAGCCCTCGTTCAAATACCCGCGTGCCCTCGCGAGCACCGCCATCGAAGCATCGCATCAGCAGATCTTCTTTGCGCAGCACCTTCCCTCGCTGACGGAGCTCAACGTAAACGCCGATCAGGACAACAGCTTCGAGGACATCGCGGCCTATCTCGAACGCCTGATCCTCCGCCAACTCGACGCGGATCCGACTCCAGTTTCGAGCTAGAGAGCAACCAGATAGCCGATCGGAACTAGGGGACCAGCACGCAGTAGATGTCACTGACGGCGTTGGTGTCGTCGGCGACGAGGTTCGTCGAGCTCGACTCGAAGCACACGCGACGCCCGTCCGCGCTCAACGACGAGCTGGTTCCGCTTCCGTTGCCTTCGACGCCACCCGTGCCATCGCTCACACGGAAGGTGGTCATTGCGGTGACGTCTCGCAGGAACACGTCCGTTCGCCCGTTCGTGTCGGGTGTGACCAAGTTGTCGGCACTAGAGATGAAGATCCAGCGCGTACCGTCGCTCGAGCCCTTGATGGCGTTCACGATTTGGTTCGCGCCTACGCCCGCGGCGTTGAGCGAGACCCGCGTGAACGTCGACGTCATGCGATCGAGCACGAACGCATCCCGCTGTCCCTCCGTGTCGCCGACAACGACGTCGCTCGCGTCGGTCACGAACCCCACGAAACGTCCGTCGCCGGTCACCCACTGGGCAAGTGCGTGATCGCTGATCGACACGCCAGGCGCGGTCTCGCTGAGCAACGCCGTGGTCATCGTGCTGCGCACGTAGGAAAAGAACTGAAAGTTGAAGAGACCCAACGTGACTGAGCTCGACGAAAACACGACAGAGGAACCGTCGGCGCTGACGTGAAGCGCACCTCCGCCACCTGAGAGCTGCCCGCCGCCCGTCTGGACGGTCACGCGCTCGGTCGTGCCGGTCATCCGGTCTCGAATGAAGCCGTCGTCCCATGAGTTCGTATCGCCGGGGACGAGGTTGCCGGCGCGCGCCGAAAAGAGGACGTAGCGTCCGTCGGGCGTAACGTGCACGGGGCTCGACCGCGAGTCTGCCTCGTCACCAGCAGTGGACACACTGATGCGTTCAGTCGTGCCCATCATGCGGTCGCGCAGGAAGGTATCCGTCTGGGCGTTGGTGTCCCCAGGCACCATGTTGGTGGCGTCCGAGCGAAACGCCACGAACCGCCCATCCGCCGAAATAGTGGCGCTGCCCGTGGTTGAGTTGCCATCACCCTCCGATCCATCCGTCGCCACGCTGATGCGTTCGACGATTCCGGTCCGAAGGTTGCGCACGAAGATGTCGCTCAGAGCATTCGTATCGTCGGCGACCAGATTTGTCGCCCGTGACTCGAACATCACGAAGTTCCCGTCGGCGCTGAGCATCGGTGAGGTGCTGTCACCATCCCCCTCGACGCCCGCTCCGACCGAAATCCGAATGGGGCCAGTCGATGTACACGTCCCCGCGCCGTTGCACGTTGCGAGCCCCGCACAGCCATCGCTCTCGTAGCAGGTCAAGCCCGGCTCACAGGCAGTACCACCAGCGACGTTCGAGGCTCCGAGCGCACAGCCGCGAACGTCGCCGACACACTCCACGGTTCCTTCGGTGCAGTCC
>JAVJHY010715166.1:0-17541 GCA_035593235.1 Phascolosoma agassizii | reverse complement strand
GGTTCTCCGCATAAATCAATTCTCATAGATGCTATTTGGGGTCAGGACTTGAACGAATTTTACAAAAATAAAATCGCCATTTGACATGAATTCTACAAATTATGAGCATAAAACATGGTCGGATTTTAATTTATGCGCCCCCTCTATAGAATAGTTTGCGTTGGCGGTTCCACCACCGTCGAGGGATGGACAGACAAATCGACCTATCCCGCCAGGTTGGAGGCTGTTCTGGCCAACCGGGCCCTAGGACAACAACGTATGGAGGTAATTAATGCTGGTGTTTCAGGGAATAACTCCTCACATTTGAAGCAGAACGCTCAGCGCTACCGCGTGTACGACCCGGATCTTATCATTCACTACAACGGAATCAATGATGTCGTTTGGCACTATTTCCGCGTTATGCGTTTGTCACTTAGTCCGTGGAGGGAATTCTTGTTGAGAAGTCACATTGTGCGAAAGCACATGCGATTTCTCGCAAAATGGGACGAGGCATTGATGCAATCAAAAATACGACAGAGGACTTTTGTTCATTACAGAGACTTTGTTGAAACCATGAGGGCGAGCAACGTAACGGTGGTTTTCTGTTCTTTCGCGTTTCCCAACCTGAATAGCTTGACGGCCTTGGAATACGCGATGTTGGAGGTAGAATTCCAAATAGGATGGCGTGGCTCACCGTTCTCCCTAAGAGACTATTGCAAAACCATGGAGTTGTATAATACGGAACTTGCCGACTTTGCCCGAAATGAAGGGCTCATCTTCTATCGAATCGCTGACCAGGTCACAGGAGGAACAGAGATTTTTGTTGATATCTGCCATATGACAGATAGAGGGATTATGGCTAAAGCAGAAGTTGTTGTAGAGCACGTTTTACGATCTCTTGAAGCGTCTCAATATGAATCTTAGGAGAGAACAGGATGAAGGTTCAGGGAAAGTATGTTTTGGATTTTTTACTCTACCTGGGGTGATTATCCCAGGCTGAATTATTTATCCCCTTCGGGGAATTTGGAATTTCAAAAACCTGATCGGGGGTAGTATAGAAAAGGCCTTGTCGGAGTGGTTCCGCATTTGGGATTATAGTTGGGTGATAGTGGTCTCTCCAGTAGGCACCTTCATCTGTCCAAACGGCGGCATATTTAAATATTACGATGTTATTGGCATCATTTAATCGTTCAAGGAGGGGCCCAAAATGAATCGTGAAGAACGTTGAAAAATTTTAAACACGTCTTTAGTGTTTTCACCGATCGGATGCAGCTCATTCAGGTCACTCGATCTAACAGTTGGTCCCTATCGAGGAGAGTAAGAAAATAACCGAAGAGTTTGCTTGGGTACTTTGGCCGAGATTTAGCAGTGCGGGTGGTAGCCAGAGGCTGATAATATTAATATGTTTTAATCTTATTATTATGACTTTATTATTCAAATGCGTGCTAAAAAATTCACATTCCGGACTTTTTTATCGGCAAAAATTGCAATTTAACTCATTGACTAACAACATTTTAATCGCAATCTACTCTATTGCAGTTAGTTGCGGATAAATCATTTAATAAAAGCATGTTATGTATTAGAACAATTCCTTAGATTTTTTCAAAATAGCTCAAAAACAAAAAATAAAATTACTTATCTTGTTTATTATCAAATTGTTACAAACTGCGGAATGTGGGAAAAAAGACATAAGAAGCGTGTCAAAAAAGGAGGAAAGTATGAAAGAGGGAAAATCAATATGTTTTTTGGTCTTGGTGATCGCTTTTCTGACAAACGTCACCCTATGGGCGATCCCAACAGATATCATCGTTCGGGTCAAGAGTAAGGACGCTAAATTTATTGGATCGAGCATTGGCGGAGCGCTGGTGACGATTAAAGATGCTGATACCGGTGAGGTTTTAGCAACAGGATTAACGGCTGGATCAACTGGCGACACAAAACTTATCATGAATACGCCAAATAGGCGTGGAACCCGTCTCTCGGACGACGATTCTGCAAAGTTTTCCATCACCTTGGACATTTCCGATCCTATCCTTACCGAAATAACGGCTATAGGACCGAGGGCCCAGCGACAATCAGAAAATAAAATTGTTGTTAATCAATGGATTATACCCGGAAAACACATCACCGAAGGCGATGCTTTGATGCTTGAGCTTCCTGGATTCGTCGTAGACATTCTTGCGCCTCCCGCTCATGTCAAATATGGGGGTGCGCCGCAAGCAATTAGAATAAAAGCGAATGTGACGATGATGTGCGGATGTCCTGTACAGCCAAATGGTGTATGGGACGCTAATAAATTCACAATCGAGGCCATTCTTAAAAAGGGAGGCGAAAAAGTTGAAGTCATCAAATTGAACTATGCAGGAGAAGTGAGTCAGTTTTCCGGTGATTACGCGGCCCTAGAAGCCGGTACCTATGAAATCTTCGTTTATGCATTTGATAAAAGTAATGGTAATACGGGTATAGATAGGACAACGTTTGTGATCAACTAGTGCCCTATAGAGCTTAAAGTTTCGTATTGATTGTGCCTATTCCGAAGGCTGGAGTTACACCAACGAAAGCGCGGGCATATCCGACTTATGCCTCGCTTTTGTTGGCCTACTCCAGGGCCGAAAGAGGCACACCCTTCTTCAGGACTATCGTCAATACAAAACTTTAAGCTTTATATAGAGCACTAAGAAAATAGGTGGGATGAAAAATGGTAGATTTAGTTTTTCTAAGCCCTTAGGAACCGTTAAAGGAAGTCTTGTAACTGCTTGACAATATATCTGAGGTGTTGAAAATTTTTTTATGGTTTCTTAGGGAAAATTGATCACACATTTTATCGCATCCGGAGATTTCAGCAGTTCCTCAAATAGCTGAGGGCCTTCATCCAATCTAGCCCGGCGGTTTATTAATTGATCTTTCAATTCATTACCGTCTTCGGCGAGCATAATTAATGCGCGTTCGAAGTCGGGATTACACATTCCATAAGAACCCAAGACCCTAAGCTCCCGGGTAACTATTGCCTGCATGTCAATCTCAATTGTGCGTTGATTGTTACCAATCCATACTATGGTGCCATTATTTCGTGTAACTTCCAGCGTCTGTTGGGCTGTCGCTGCCAAGCCAACGGCCTCAAACGCTATGTCAACCCCATTTCCAGATGTAAAGTCGTCCACAACCTCACGAACTTTTCCCTGGGCAGCATTGATCGTAATTTCAGCGCCAATTGATTTGGCGATTTCCAAGCGTTCTGGACTGATATCGCAAATTGCTATTCGCCGGACGCCGGTTCTTTTCAATACGGCCAACGTCAGCAAACCTATTGGACCAGCACCTGCGACGAAAGCAGTATCATATGGTTTGATATGCGCCATGCTAACTGCCCGAATGGCGACTGACAATGGTTCCGCCAGGGCTCCTTCTTCGTAACCCAGGCTGTCTGGTAGAACAAACAAGTTCTCCGCTGGCCAAACGACGTATGGTGCGTAAGCACCGGGAGCACTCATTCCCATCAGTTTTCGATTTTTGCACAGATTACGTTGACCAGCGCCACATTGGGAGCAATGATTGCAAAAACGAACTGGCTGAATCGCCACCCGATTCCCGGTAGAAATTTCCTTTACGGAACTCCCTGTAGCGATAACCTCAGCGGTGGCCTCGTGTCCCATGATCAACGGCGGGGTCCGTCGCCCGCTTTGGCCGGTATAGCCATGCAAATCGGAGCCACAGACTCCTACCGATTTTACCTTCAAAAGAATATCGTTTGTGTCAATGACAACTGGCATCGGAACATCGACCAGTTTCAATTCACGAATCGCGGTCAACATTAATGCTGACATGGTATCACCAACTGCGGTCATTAAAGGTTCTCCCGTATAGCGTTAGTCGAAAAGAATATGGTTCCCTCTCAGGGTAGGTTTGCCTAAATTCCCTACAGGGTATGAGGATTAGCCTTTTACTCCTCCACTGACCAGCCAACCTCCATCAACAACAATGGTCTGGCCTGTAATATAATCGGAGGCATCGGAGGCGAGTAGAATCGTTGCACCAGCTAAATCAGAGGGTAAGCCGGGGCGTCCCATCGGAATGACACTAACGGCACTTTCATGTAGCTCCTTGTTCGAAAAGACTTTGTCCGTCATTTCTGTCCAAAACCGACCTGGAGCAATAGCATTAACATAAATGTTTTCGGACGCCCATTCCAGCGAAAGGGATCGGGTCATCTGTCGCATTCCTCCCTTGCTTATCGCGTAAAGGCCAATATTTGGCAAAACAATTTCTGAGGAAAGAGAGCCGACATTGATAATTTTACCCTTGCCCTGTCTCCGCATCTCCTGAGCAGCCGCTTTACAAGCGAAAAAAGCACCTTTCAAATTGATCGCCATCAATCGGTCCCAATCATCCTCGGTGAACTCGTCAACTGGCTGGCGAATATTGATTCCAGCTACATTAACAAGGATGTCCAATCTGCCAAAGTGTTGCACTACGCGTTTGGTCATCGCCGTAATGGCTTCAATTTGGCTAACGTCGGTTGGGATAGCTATTACTTGTCGCCCGGTTTTTTCTACCAATCGGGCGCCCTCCTCAAGTTGTTGCACTCCTCTGGCGGCTAAGGCAATATCTGCTCCTGAATGGGCTAAAGCCAGTGCCATCCCTAAACCCAATCCTCGACTGCCACCGGTAACGAGTGCCACACGCCCGTCAAGCCTGAAATTCGGCATTTCAAATTCGTTATCTAATGGCCGTTGTTTGATTTTTGTCATAGCATTAAGTGAGTTAGTTTTGCATTAATCTCTTATTCATAAAATTCTGCAATAAAAAAACTAGCTACAAAAATCCCCTCATCTTTGCATTTATTTCCCAACGGGGATACATATCACAGCCTGGGATAACGACCCCAGGACCTGAATATTTACCCATCTTCTTTCCCTGAAAGGGATACATAATTTTTCATTTGGTTGCGGCTATGCCACCACAACTCATGTTCAAGCCATTTTCAAACGGTTAAATCACGACCATAACATCGAAATATTTCAATATTCCTTCCTTTTGGTCGTAATCCAATCGCCAAAAACTGGCCTAAATCTGAGAAGGAAATAAGAATAAACTATTTAAAAACATGCTCTGAGATTTTGGCAGCGAAAAAACTGTTGAAATTTCAAAGATTTTAATAAACCTAGATTCCAAAAAAGCTGCGTTCAAATAGAAAACGGAAATCTTAGCAATATTGACCATGGAGTTAGCCGCTCCTACCTCCCAGTCGCATTAAAAATTCATATTAATTCTATTTGTGCTACCTACTTTACTCAAGTTAATTGTTACATAATTGCCTAAATCCGGGTAAGTTGATTAGAAAGACTAAAATGATTAACTAAATTCTTTCTAGACGAGATCCTTAACAAATTTAAAAGATTCTGTGAATTCGCGAATAGTACTAACTTGCGGATAGGCGGCATGCAGAAGAGGATGTTGTTGGGTTCATTCTTCAACTCACTATTCTCGACCAAATTGATATGGCAATAGGTCGAAGCTTTTTAGAATTACAAATTAAATGAATCCATTGTCCTTAGGCTTTTCAAAAATATCCATGAGCAACAATCCTATTCACTTCGCATTGCGCTCATGCAAATACCTGAAATTCCAATATCGTTATTGTCAATTCGAAACTTTAAGAATTACTAAGCACCAGTATTGACCAATGCCCATCGTCGACCTTCTAAATCAAATGAGGGAAAATAATGCCTCAGATCTTTTTGTCACCGCGGGGAAGAAACCATCAATGCGCGTTCTTAATAAGGTTAAGGCGTTCGGTAAGGACAGGGTCGAAAAGGAAGACTTTCTGCATTTCTTTGATCAGTTTCTTCCGCCGAACATTGCTAACCGTTTGGAGCACGAACGGGATGTAGATATTGGCATTTCGGTGAGTGAAACCGAACGGTATCGGTTAAACTTGTTTTTCCAAAAAGGCATGATCTCTATGGTCGCCCGGAGAGTCCCATCGGGAGCTCTTTCGTTTTCTAACTTAAGGCATCCACAGGTAATTCAAAAACTTGCAGAGTTACCCCGTGGCCTTGTATTAATTACTGGAGCAACCGGTAGTGGTAAGTCAACTACAATGGCGGCCATGCTTCACCATATTAATGCTCATTTTAGCAAGCACATCATTACCATAGAGGATCCGATTGAGTTTATCCATCAGGATCAAACGAGTATCGTGACCCAAAGGGAAATTGGCAATGACACTGTCAGTTTTGCTGGATCGCTTAAATATATCGTCAGGCAAAGTCCCGATGTCATATTCATTGGCGAATTAAGGGACATTGAAACGATCCAAATGGCAATTTCTGCGGCCATGACTGGCCACTTGGTCGTGACTACCATGCATACGGTTGATGTTGCACAAACCATCGAGCGCGTCATTAACTATTTTCCGGACCATCTTCGCGACCAGATTGCCATGGATTTCTCAATGGCCTTAAAGGGCATAATTTCGCAACGATTACTACCGGTGAAATCACAGGACAATGCGGTGGTAGCCATGGAGATTCTCTTGGTAACTCCTTTGGTTCAAAGACTCATCAACCGGCGTGAATTGGAGGAAATTGATGAGGCCTTGAAAGCGGGGAGTGCTGACGGCATGCAGACATTCACTCGCGCACTCGTAGCCCTCTACCAGGAGGGTTTAATTTCCGTTGAAACCGGGGCTGGGGCAGCCACGAACAAGGATGAATTTCTGCTTGCGGTTCAAGGCATGGAAACAGGAATCGATACACTCCGAAAGCAGGAAACCGGTGATGGCAGTAAAAAAATTGACATGAAACAGTTGTTACGGGCTGCTATCAAGCATAAAGCCAGTGATTTAATTGTAACCGTCGGTAGTGCACCGATTTTGCGAATCGATGGCGAATTGAATGAATTAAATTTGGCCCCGCTTACTCCGTTTGATACTCAAAAAATATTGTTCAGTGTTCTGACGTCATCTCAACGAGGCCGGTTTGAGCTCGAAAAGGAAATTGATTTCGCGTTGAGTGTCGGGAATATGGAAGATGAATCCGAGTTAGCGGACATGAAGGATCACCGTTTCCGGGTGAATGGGTTTTATCAGAAAAGTGCTGTGGCTTGTGCATTACGAGTCGTACCGCAAGTCATTCCAAGCGCAAAAGCGTTGAAATTGCCGGAAATTCTTTTAGAATTGGCGAATCGGCATACAGGTTTAATTCTAGTAACCGGACCAACCGGTCATGGTAAGTCAACAACACTTGCCTGCATTATCGATGAAATTAACTCCTCACGTTCATGCCATATTATTACGATCGAAGATCCAATCGAATATGTGCATAAGAGTAAAAAGGCTATCATTGAGCAGAGAGAAGTTTATGCTGATACCAAAAGTTTTTCCGGTGCCTTAAAATATGTGCTACGCCAGGATCCTGACGTTATTCTTATCGGGGAAATGCGCGATCAAGAAACTATCTCCGCAGCGCTAACAGCAGCGGAAACGGGACATCTCGTGCTTGCCACATTACACACGAACGATGCGGTGCAAACGGTTGATCGGGTCATCGACGCTTTTCCGCCACATCAGCAGAACCAGATTCGAACTCAGTTGGCCGCCTGTCTACAGGGTGTAGTGGCACAACGATTATTGCCGAGAATCGATAAAGAGGGGCGCATTGGTGTTTTTGAAATCATGCTTGGAACACCGCCAGTTCAAGCGCTTATTCGTGACAGCCGAACCCATCAAATCTTATCAACAATCGAAACCAGTGCTAAAGATGGCATGATTACCTTTGACAAAGCCTTAATGAATTTGTATAATCAAAACCTTATTAATCGTCAGGTAGTACGGTCATTGGCCCGGGACAAAACAATTATCTAGTGAGTTAATGGCAAAGTAAGGCTCGCATTGAATTTCGTGGGGCAAAGATTTATCGATGTTCCCACGTTCTATAGCACGCATAGCCTCATCCATAATTTATTTATTTAGAGTCGACGCACATACCGATTTTACGTCGAAAAAACAATTAAAAATAATTTTACTATTTGCTATAAAAATAACGAATGTATGATGTTATAATAATTGGGGCCGGTCCAACAGGGCTGGCCTGCGGGATCGAGGCCGGGAAAGCCAAGCTTTCCTACCTCATTGTTGAGAAAGGAGGTATTACGGATTCTATCAGACGGTTTCCGGTGAATATGACCTTTTTTTCGACTCCGGAATTACTCGAATTAGATAACCTTCCCTTTCCCTCTGTCAATGTTCGGCCGACGCGCGCTGAAGCACTTAACTACTATCGAAGAGTTGTTGATTATTTTAAATTGAACCTAAGACTTCACACGCGGGTAACCCATGTGGAAATGGACAATGGTTATTTTTCCGTAAGGATAGGGGAGAATGATTCCTACACGGCAAAACATATAATTTTCGCAACCGGGTATTTTGACTTTACGAATCGGTTAAATGTTAAGGGAGAGGATCTGGGCAATGTCTCACATTATTATTCAGAACCGTATTCATACTCGCAGACGGATGTTGTCGTTATCGGTGGCCGTAACTCCGCTGTTGAAGCTGCGCTCGACCTTTATCGACACGGAGCTCGGGTTAACCTTGTCCATCGCGGGGCATCACTAGGTTCTATAAAATATTGGATATTACCTGACATCCGTAACCGGATTAAAGAAGGGGCGATTCTCGCCCACTTTGATACCGTAATTCAGGAGATAAAAAATAATGAAATAATTACCCAGCACAATAAGACTAATAAACAACTCACATTAAAAGCGGATTTTGTTATTCCACTTATTGGATATCGACCAGATGAAAAATTGCTACGGGATGCTGGCATCTATCTTGACAAAAAAAACCTGATTCCGGAATACAATCCAAAAACTTTCGAAACAAACGTGCCCGGATTATATATAGCTGGTTCTGTTGCTTGTGGTTGCGAAACATGGAATATCTTTATTGAAAACGGCCGGGCCCACGCTCAACCAATTATTAGCGATATTACCAAGCGTCTATGAGCCCGGGAGATAAACACCTTGCATCCATCTCCGGGACCTGAGTAAAGAAGAGTCGTGGGGCATTCCAGTACTATCGTTGATTTTAGTTCGGCAGGCTATAACTTTTCAACCTATAAAATCTTCGAACTTAAATCGCAAACGTTTAGCCTGAATTATTCATACGATTTTGTATCGAGAGTACTTAGGTTGCCTATTTTCAGAGATTTGAGGAAACCATCAGGGTTATGAAATATTGAAATATTTTGAGATCCGATGATTTTCCCAAATTTTTAAAAATGAATGACACAAGTGCTCGCAGTAGAAATCGTATGAATAATTCAGGTTAGGTTCTTACTCTCTATATGGTCCCGAGAATTGGTTGGAATACAAAAGTAAGGTGGCATTGGCGATTGTCACTCTTCCAAAAAGGTGGGATTCGTAGTTTTTTGGCGAAAAACCAATCTCACGCGTTCTACTTGCTACAAACTTGCCAGATAGTCCGTCACGCACCTCGTCCAGGGATCCTATCTGAGAGAGCCCTATTCACGTTGCGCAGAACATTTTTAGGATCAGAGACGGGCTGCCCAAAGTGATCATCGAGCAGCGTCACCCCCAAGTTGCTTTTTCACTAAATCTGAATTGATACGGAAATGCAACTGCTTGTTTGGAGTGTAGAAGATATAAATAAACCTCATATCTAATCCGTGTAATTACATCAATGAAATACTAAAGGAGAAATCAGTCTGCTATGGAGCGTGTCTATCTTGTTTATACACTAATACCCATTGTTTCAGCTATGATTGGTTGGATTACCAATTACATAGCTGTAAAGATGATTTTTCGGCCGCGCAAACCTGTCAAAATTTTAGGCCTAACCATTCAGGGTCTTATTCCACGTCGTCAAACAGATTTGGGACATAATCTCGGTGAGCTTGTTGAAAAGGAATTGGTTTCACACAAAGACATCAAAAAAGTGCTTGAGAGCCCGGAAATCCAAACATCAATAACCAATCTAATTGAGCAACAAGTAGACAAGTTCGTGACCGAAAAACTGGGTAGCAACCCAATGATTTCCATGTTTCTACAAGGTGAATTTGCCGTCAAGATAAAATCAATGCTGATCGACCAATTGAAGTCAGTTATTCCGGAATTCCTTGATGCCTGCATACTTCATGTGGAAAATAAACTCGACTTTAAGGCCATTGTTCAACAGAAAGTGGAGAAATTAGACTACATTAAACTCGAAGAAATCGTTTTCCGCATCGCCTCAAAGGAACTGAAAATGATTGAAATTCTTGGCGCCGTACTCGGGTTTATGGTAGGACTTGCTCAAGTCGGACTGTTACTACTAATTCGTGATTAACTCTACTTTTTCAGATTAAAAGAAAAAATTATAAGCAAGCAATACGCATTCTATAACTTTAAGCCCACGACAGGGGAACAGCGCAGCGTCCACATGACGGTTAAAATTCTGCGAAAAATAGCTGAGAGACAAAAGCTGAAATTTAAATTTCAGCCCGCACAAGGTATAATACCATAATTTGAAATTGTTAACCTTATTGTCGATAAACAGTAATTGGGATGGTTTCGGAAAAGGTAGTAGAATAGGTTGAATCAAGATCAGTGTATACTTAATGAATAAGGAGGTTAGGATGAACAAGCTCGTCCTTTTGAGGCATGGAGAAAGTGTCTGGAATAAAGAAAACAAATTTACAGGTTGGACCGATGTCGATTTATCAGAAAAGGGAGTCATCGAAGCGCAACAGTCTGGCCAACTACTGAAAGAAGAGGGCTTTGAATTCGACATCGCCTTTACATCTGTTTTAAAAAGAGCCATAAGAACATTGTGGTCCGCCTTAGACGAAATGGATCGCATGTGGATACCTATCCGTCATTCCTGGAGATTAAATGAAAGACATTATGGAGACTTACAGGGACTAAATAAGGCTGAGACAGCGGCAAAATATGGTGATGAAAAGGTCCTTGTTTGGAGAAGAAGCTACGATATCCGCCCTCCAGAGCTTGACAAGTCGGATAGTCGATATCCAAGGAATGATCCGAGGTACAAACATATGGATGAAGATGATATACCGTTAGCTGAGTGCTTAAAGGACACCTTGGAACGATTTCTCCCTTATTGGCATGAAGAGATAGTAGGTCCCATTAAAGCCGGAAAACGCGTTATCATCGTTGCCCACGGAAACTCCTTAAGGGCGCTGGTGAAATATCTTGATAATGTCTCAGAGGAAAAAATTGTCAAGATGAACATTCCAACGGGAATCCCCTTGGTATACGAGCTTAACGAGACTTTAAAGCCGATAAGGAATTACTACCTTGGTGATCAAGCGAAAGTTGAACAGGCCATGCATTCCGTCGCTAACCAAGGCAAAGCTAAACGATAAAACTCAGCGCAAAAAGCCTTTAAATTGACTGGATAGAATGTGATAGCTGTTGGAGATTCGATGGAGCACAATTGCCTAACAAGAGAAAGAAGATACGAATGATTAAGGCATAAATATATGGTGTGAAGGGAGAAAGATCTATTGGAGAGACGGCGTCAAAGCCATTTACTGTATCATAAAATATAACCTTACCCGGTGACAACTATTACGGGATATCCATACTGCCCACTAGCGTTGTGATGCACTGAAGATCCGTTTCAACAAATCCGTCGCTTGCTTGGCCGGGTCTTCCCGAATGGCGGCTTCTTGAATCGCTAAGTAATGGAAAATTCCTTTCATGCCTTTGTTGATGACGTGACTTGTCATATCGGCGCTAATATCCGGCACGAAGGGGAGAGAGCGGTACTTCCCCATAACGTTATCGAACACTTGCATAGCCCCAACTTCGGACAAGCTTTTTTCGACAATCGGCCGCATGGCTTTAGCGATAGGGTCCGACATCTTATTTTGTAAATATTTCGTTGCTGCGTCATCGGACCCCTTGTAAATAGCGACGGCGTCTTCGAAGGTCATTTCTTTAATCGATTGCAAGAAAAGATCCTTGGTTTTCGGAACAGCTGCTTCAGCGGCTCGATTCATCCGTAATTCAAGATCATCCAGCATTGAAGACATGCCAACCTTGTTCAGTGCCTTCTGGATCGTAGTAAAATTTTCGGGTAGTGGAATATGAATCGCCGGATCAGTGTTAAAACCGTCAGCCTGCCCGAGCTGTTTTACTATTGTTGACGTACCAACAGTCAGAGCCTCCTTTAGACCGGCAATGATTTCATCATTTCCGAACGAAATTTTTTCTCCATTACTATCTTCTTTTGTTCCCATCCCAAACAGATCTTTTGCTTTTTTGAACCAGCCATTTTCGGCGTTTACCAATTGGGGATAATAGAAAAGCATCATTAGAACGACGCCACCGAGCCTAACAAATCTAAGTCTTTTTAATTGTAGACGTAAAAAGTTCATCTTGATAATCCTTATTCTCTAACATCATGGGTACAAAGCTATAAACCACTTCAGCGGGAGGTTTTATAAAACGATTTTTAACTAATTCTACTTTGTTAGATTAACTTGGAAGAGATCTGTCGAGAGCTTGAGCCAGGAATTTTTTCGACAACCGGAGGCATATCCCTGCGATCTACCTGCGAGACAGCCCTAAGACAATTTTCGGAAAAATACATGACACAAGAAATCAGTACAGGCCCTCACGGCTTAATAACAAGCCTTCGAAATATTGAAACTCACATTCCGCACTCTTTTAATAGGAAAAATTATAATTTAAATCATTGACTAAAAACATGTTAAGCGTAAATTGTTTTATTGCAAGAGGTTATCTTTAAGTCATTGAATTAAAGCATATTATGTATCGGATAAATTCCTTGGATTTTCTCGAAACCGCTAAAAAACGAAGGCCGAAATTGTTTATCTTGCTTATTACCAATATTTTACAAACTGCGGAATGTGCGTTGAAAAACACATTGGGAAAAATTATCTGCCGTTTACCGGGTATTCAATTCGAACCGGCGATGTTACCTGCCGCTATGATCTAACTCCTCTGAAAGCTACCAAGATTGACGATCCAATGAGCGGTATTGAATCGCTTCCGAGATATGATGTTCGGCAATCTCAGAGCTTCCAGCGAGATCGGCAACGGTGCGGCTAACCCGTAGAATTCTATCATAGGCACGGGCGCTCAGGTTTAGCTCATTAATAGCTACTTTTAGCAGTTGCTGACAAGTCTTATTCAGAGCACAATATGTCTGAATTTCCCTTGGCGTCATATTCGCATTACAACTCGTTACCGATCCACTAAAGCGATCGTTTTGTATTTCGCGAGCACTTATGACGCGCTTCCTTATTGGGTCGGAACATTCCCCATTAGGTTTTGACATTAATTCCTTTTCGCTAATCGGCGTTACTTCGATATGGATATCAATCCGATCCAGTAACGGGCCGGAAATCCGAGAGCGATACCGTTGAATCTGGGGTGATGTACAGCGGCATTGCCTTTGAAAACTTCCATAGTGACCACATGGACATGGGTTCATTGCGGTCACCAACTGAAAGTTGGCTGGGAACGTAAACGACCCCGCAGCCCGTGAGATGGTGACATCTCCACTTTCAAGCGGTTGGCGCAACACCTCAAGAACACCGCGTTTAAATTCCGGTAACTCATCCAGAAAAAGCACACCGTTATGGGCTAAACTGACCTCGCCCGGTTGCGGATTACTTTGTCCTCCTAGCAGGCCGGCGTCACTGATGGTATGATGCGGAGAGCGAAAAGGACGTTCAACAACGAGTGGCCTCTCCTTTTTTAGTATCCCGGAAATGCTATGAATTTTAGTTGTTTCCAAAGCCTCGTCAAGATCCATTGGCGGTAAAATAGAGGGCAGCCGCATGGCAATCAAGGTTTTTCCGGTGCCCGGTGGGCCAATCATAAGAATATTATGGCCGCCAGCCGCAGCAACCTCCATCGCCCTTTTTACCAGTTCCTGCCCTTTAATATCACCTAAATCAAGCGGGGCCTTTGTCTCCTCAGCATAATAAGAATCGATCTCAACACCGGTTGCTGGGATCGGACAGGTTCCCTTCAAGTAGTTGACCGCCTCCACCAGGTTACTGACACCGATGACCTCTATTCCCTTGACGATTCCCGCCTCTCGGGCATTGCTTTTAGGCAATATGAGGCTTTTCATACCTGACTTTTGTGCATGAATAGCAATCGGCAAGGCTCCCTGGCTAGGACGCACACGACCATCCAGGGCCAATTCACCGATAATCATTTTATCGTTAAGCACTTCACGGTTAAGTTGATTGATTGATGCGATCATCCCTATAGCGATCGGTAGATCGAAGGCTGCTCCTTCTTTCTTGATATCAGCCGGCGCCAGATTAATAGTGGTGTATCCAAACGGGTGCATATAGCCACAAGCGCCCAGTGCTGAACGAACCCGTTCACGACTTTCCTTCACAGCCGCATCCGGCAATCCCACCATCGAAACAATCGCCTGTTGACCACTCCCAGAAGCATTAATTTCGATCTCCACAGAGATCGCATCCCGTCGCACTAACCGTCTTCGCTAACACCGAATAAGAATCCCATAAAAATAATACGAACAATAACCGCTAAGTTGCATACAATTGTTCAACTCGTTAGGTGCCTGCGCAGTGTTCCAGCCAAAAGGATGGGGTGTGCATGGCACCGATTTGGCCATCAAAATAGCCTAAACCCTATTGCAATCCAACCTAGCGGCACTTCAATAGCAATCCAAATTCACAAATCTAAAGTCTGTTATTATTTCGAACGTGGAGGTACCAGCAGGTAACGATGAAATTCCGTATTAATTCCAACCCAATGTAGAATGCGGCATCTCCACAACGATTAAGAACTTAAATTCGCGGGATCTGCGGCAAGTGGTTGAAATGAGAATCACGGGAATACAGAACTAAATTATACTGCGTAGCTAGAGAAGCGATCCATATATCGTTTGTTGGAATCGCCGTCCTTTGTCGACGAAGCTGGAAAAAAATCGTGGCATAGTGATGAATGTTATCCTCGTTGGCGTATACCAGTTGAACACGAGGTCGATTCATAAATGAATTTAATACGCGTTCATTTTTTCGAGCCATTGTCCCACAGACAAAACCGGCTCGTAGTTCCGCTAGGGTTATGAAGGAGATATAAATTTCCTCTGCTGCTCGGAAATTATCGGCCACTTCTGGAATGGCAGAACAAAAATCCCGATATCGATTGGTATCAATGAGAATTCTCATCGCCATAAGTCCGGATCGACCTGATCCATCGCTTTGACTGCCGCATCAAACTCAGGGTCTTCCACCCACGTGCCGACCAGATTATCAAGATCATTGTATTGGTGTGGTACATCCGTAAGGCCAAGTCCACGTGATAGAGCTTCTATGACCACTGTGTTTAAACTTTTTCCCTCTTCCTTTGCCTTCTTGCGAATCTTAGTGTTGATTTTTCCGGGAATACCGCGAATCGTATATTGTGTATCTTTCATGTAGGCAATATAGGCATAACTGTATGCAAATCAAATTTTAACTGCACATTTTTCGTCTTAGGCTGGGTGTCCAACAATCGAAGTCGCCGATAGCAGTGTAAGACATAACCAGCCTGATCCGCCCCCGAGCTCAACTGTTTTTTCAATACTCGATTACGATCGTAAAATTGACATGCTATTTTCTTTACAACCGATTTATTTCCAAAGATTAAACCATCCGTATAATGTCGAGTCTGACGAAGGCATCGTACCTGCATGCTTTTTTTCTTTCTTTCTTTTTTCCCTGCTCTCTAATTTCGTGCAAGTTTTCTGTCACTCCCGATTCGTAGCTAATGGTTCGCGCAATCTCTCCGCGAAATTCTCCATAGATCTTCTCATCAGTACAATCTTTGGCTGCTTCTCCAAGACTCTTGCGCATATATTATCCTCGAACAGATGTCTACCGCTTCTGTAAAGTAACCTCAAGTACAGAATCGATAGTCAGCTGGGTCATCGACTAGACTTGCACGAACAGCTTTGAGTTCAATATACTTAACACAATTCCAAAGGGCATTTTCCCCTTCCAAAATCGTACGCTTAAAACGGTCCGCCCACAAGGTTCCACGACGATTGTGCACTCTGTTGATATAGAACGTAAATTTCTGATGAACCTGGCGCATGAAAAAGCTGATATCGGCCAACTGTTTAGCCATCTGATTACATCTTTCTGGATCTATTTTTTGGTCTAGTGGAATACTACGTTTCTTACCATAATAACGATTATACCGTTCCGCTATTTCCTCAGATACAGGCGAGGTATCAGGGACAAATATAATTATATGCCAGTGATTCCCCATCCAGTACATCGAAATCGGCTCGACAGCCGAGCTTGCAAGACGGCCGGAGGCAACTTACAGCCGTGCCAAATCTTGAACGATTTTGATACCTTTTTCCTTATCAACATCTATAAAAAGATAGTCGTTTTTAGCCCCGGCTATTCGTGCACAGGCATGGTAGTAACATGACCGACCTACCATCTTCTCCGTCCCCTTTTTTCCTCTTCATAATGAGATAGTCGTCCCAATCTAACCTCAGCGAATTATGTGATTCGCTGAGGTTAACGTGTATTCAAAAATAAAATTTATGTAAAACATCCACTTCAACCATTTATCAAGGTATATCTGGTTGCAACGTTGATAGATCTGGAAGTTGAATATCATCAAATTCATAGGAACTCCAAAAAAAGACACGTTCAGATATCGCATCGAAATATAAGGAATACTCAAGCCCTGAATTCCCACTGTAAACAGCATGAAGTATCTTGCCATTAAGTGTTAAATCAGCATCTTCAAACTTCATTGATAAATTAGCCTCGTCAACCGTCATGCCTATAAATGGTGGATATCATTACAACCTAAATTAAAGATTTAGTTAATAACGATGTACTATCAGACAATTCCAGGCTGATTTAGGATCCACTTTTATGATCTTAAAATATTCACTTTTTCGATCTAGGAATAAAGCTTGGTGGGATCTTATGACGTTGATCTAGGAATGAAACGACGATAATCAGGCCGTTTTTCCGAATTGAATTGTTGCATTTTTCTGTACTTAGAAAAAGTAGCAATCCATGGCTATCTGTATATGGATAAAGTACGCAGATAATGGATGTTTACGTCCCTGTTTCCTTCTAAATCTGTCCGCAATTTGAGCGTAGTTTCGCATTCTCCCCTGAAGCTCCTAATTTCCCACAGTTTTCTGGCTTGAATAGTCGTTAAAATATTGCTACTATTTTCATGTACACCCATTCCAAAACATTGCAATATTGCTACTATTTTCATGTACTGATAGCATGGTCTTCTCCGATAGCACTTGGGACTATTTCACACTCAGGCCATCCAAAGTCAGGGCCGCGGTCGCTCAGTGCGACCCCGACTTTCCGTTTCGCTATGAAGGAGAATCCTTTTTCAAGCTTATGAGGCGATGGATCTGCTGTGGACAAAAAGGCAAGCCCAGCGTAACATTGCTCAAACTTTTACCATTAGCAGAAAAACCTTGAAAGAATGGCAACTGCGATTTGTCAACGATGGAACCCTTGGTCTCTTACCCGAACTATCCTA
>JAVJHY010714112.1:6411-17542 GCA_035593235.1 Phascolosoma agassizii | reverse complement strand
GTTCTTCGGTGCAACTCAAGCCCTCGTTTCTTCACGTCTTTTCCGATCGCGCGTTAGGCCGAAAAGTCGATGTTCCTCGTTTGGGATCAGGCGGGGAACATTTCACCGAAGGCCGCACTCCCCGGCCCTTCGCTTCGCGGTCGGCCATGTTCTCCCGGTGTGATCCCGGAAAGAGGTCGGCGGGGTTCACGCATGGCGGGTTGTCGCAGGGATGACAGACAGACGAGCGGGCGGTGCTCGTGGGCGCCTTCCTGGTTTTTCGGCTGAATCTGACACGTGCGGCGCCAGGATTCCACTTCCAGGGTAATGCATCATGCCGCGCTTTCCCTGCTGATCGGGTTCGTACTGCTCTCGCTCTCGTCGAGTCGCGCACTGGCGTTGCCCTTCGACGACGTTGTGAGCATCGGAGATTCGCTCAACCTCTTCGGCCAGGACCGCGGTCCCGTCGTCCCCGAGAACATCGCTGCGCGCCTGGGCGCCCGCTGGACGAACATCGAGAACACGGAACGCGGCCTTATCACAACCGAGAATGTCGTCGTTGACGGGCTCCACACGAAGGCCGCCGCTCAGTTCGGCGTCGGCGATCTCGCGGTACTCTGGTACGGGGGCAATGACTTCGTCGAGCACTCGCCGGAGATCGCCGTGGGCGATATCAGCTGGATGGACGACTCAGCAGCCGACTTCGAGCTCGTGGTCTCGACTTTGCGCGGCGCTGGCATGGATGTCGTCGTCCTGAACCTCTACGACTCGAATCACACGCCGGCCGGAATGGCCCAGATTCCCCCGGGCTTCGAGGCCGCGATACGAGACCTGAGCGTGGAGTGGAATCGCCGACTGGGAGACATCGCCACGACGCAGGGCGCAGCCCTTGTCGACATCTTCGCGCTCTTTGATGCGATCTACGACGACCCGACCAACTTCTCGGTCGCCGGCATCGACCCGGTCCTTGGGCCCGCGACGCAATGCCCAACCTGTCTCTTCTTCGACCAGACCCACTTGATGCCGTTTGCCCAGGGCCTGGCCACGAACACTGCGATCGACGCGTTGAACGCCTTCTATGATCCCTCCGGGGTGATGCCCCTCTCGAGACTGAGCCAGCCCGAACTTGCAGCACTTGCCGGAGTGCCCGAGCCAAGAAGCGCACTGCTCTTGAGCACAGGGCTGGCGCTGTTCACGGTTTTGCGGCGGTGCCGTGTGGCCTTCCCGGGAAATCGCCCCGCGGCGGGGCGGTAACCCCGGTCGCGGGAGAGCGGCGGCGGCGACCCAGGCACCTCGATCGGAGTGGCTCTAGATGTCCGGCATCTCCGGCTGACCTCGTCAGGCTGCTCGGGCCACGCGCCAAGACCTTCCCCGCGCAGGTCCAGGGCAGCCAAGATCCTTGGCGTCCAGGTGCCAGTCCATCGGGTCATCCGAGGGAGAGGAAGAGAGCAGCCGGGGCAGAGCAGCCGGGTCAGGTCACCGCGGGGGCCAGAGGAAGCGGGTGATCAAGTTCTTGAGCTCGACACCGCCGATTAGAGCGGCAATGACGTACTTCCCTTCAAAGGCTAGGTAGACCCCGACGCCGATGAGTGTCACGTCGACGGCCAGGTCTAGGATCTTTCGTGTGCTCACAACTGATGCACCGCCCTGCGAATCTTCTGCGCGACAGCCAGAAGCCTACCAAGGGAGATCGGATGCTTCTCTGACGCAAGGCGTTCGGAAAGGCCCGCGACGTCCAGGGCTGCATCACGCGTGTTCAAGAGTTGGCGGTTGGGCTGGCCGCCAATAGATGGTCGAGTCCTGTGGGGGCCCCACTTGGCTCGCGGCGTGTGCCAGCGAACCCATCCACCCGCGGGCGCGGGGCGGCGTCCCGCGATCCCCGGTCAGATCAGGCGCGGCGCGCACTCCACGTTGTCGTGGGCAGCTCCGAGTCCTCTTGTATCTCGTCGAAGCCGGCGTCTTCCAGGACTTGGGTGAAGTCGAGGCGGTGGAAGGCGGCGAGAAAGGGCTCATGGACGAACCGAGCGAGCGCGTGGAAGTAGAGGCCGCGCCAGCCGTGTTGCCAGAGCATCCGGGATGCAGGGGCTTGCCAATGGTCCTGGCTGGGTTCCGTGACCACCAGGCGGCCACCGGGTTGAAGCACCCGCGCGCATTCTTGCAACGCAAGGGCGATCGCTCGGGGAGGAAGCTCGTGGAAGAGGAAGCAGGCGCTGATCCCCCCGAAACGTTGGTCGGGGAAGCCTGTCTTCTCGGCAACGCCTTGAACGAATCGAATCCGCGGATAGGCGCGTGCGGCGTGCTGCAGTAGATAGGGAGAGGGGTCGAGGCCCCAGACCTCATCGGAGCCTTCTTCGGCGATCGCGGCAGCGGTGTGTCCGGCGCCGCAGCCGAGATCGAGAACCGAGCCGCAACCGCGGAGGAGGTTGGCGATGGCGCTGCGACGCCTCTGCATCACGCCTAGCATGGCGAGATCGAACCCTCCACTGTAGCCATGGGTTACGTGTTTCGAGTAGTTCCCGTTGGGGAGGTTGTGGAACTCCTGCAGCGCATAGGGGGGGATGCAGTCCGCTCCGACCAGCGGAATCGGCAAGGAAACCTGCCTGCGCGGCCCCCGAACGACTCGCATCAGCACCCGGCCCAACTGGCGGAAGCGCGCCAAGGACAGAGCATCGGGCCAGGCGTCGGGAAGTTCTGCGCTCCCCCAGTCCACGATCGGCGGATCGGTCTCAAAGCCAGGCACCGGGCCCTCCAAGGACGAATGGTGCCGCTGATGAGCCCGTTGCGCCACGCTTGGCAAGATTGGCCCGGGTCAGTCCGAGGTCGCTGCCACGTTTCCTGGCCGCAACCCCGCCGCTTGAAACTGGAAGATCAGCAGCCCAAGCAAGAGGAAGCAGCCCAGCATCGGCACCGATGGAAGCAGGGAGCGCAGCAGAGGGTTCTCGATCACACCGCCCAGGATCGGCAGTGAGCCCATGTTCGCGTTCAGCAGGGAAAGGGCAGGCAAGTGGACGGCGACGAGAGCGGCACCGAAGACGACGATCTGTGCCCAACGCTGGGGTGGGTCGAGGAGCGTCTTCCCGGCCAGGCAAAACGGCAGAAGCAGAAAGAGATAGTAGTGATCCCATATCACGGGGAAGAGGAGCAGTGAGACACAGAGGACCATCGAAATCTCGAACCAGGCTCCGATCCCCTTGGGTTGCCGGCCCGGGCCCATGACGCGCGCCACGAAGCCGATGAGGAGGAGGAGAAATGCGCCCACCGATGCGGTCACCCACCCCGGAATCGCGACGAGTTTCCATTCAAAGAGCTGTTCCGGGTTGAGAAGGCGCATCACGAACGAGAACGGGCTCGGGTTGTTGTACGCGGTGATCGTGGAACCAGAGCTGCGCAGGAAGGAGATCTCGACGTAGTCGAAGTGTAGCTGCCACCCAAAGAGGAGAAGAGAAGCTGCGAGCACGACGAGATAGCTGACCATCGAGGCCACGAGGGTCGTGAAGGCTCGGCGATAGAGGAAGTAGAAGAAGAGGAAACCCAGAGGAACCTTGACGAGAAAGGCTGCGGAGAGCAGGACGCCCGCAGCGATCTCCTGCTTCTTGTCCACGGCCCGGTACAACAGCGCGAGGATCAGCAAAGCCAGGATCGAGAGCTGACCGAACTGGATCGATGTGATGTAGTGCCGATTGAAGACGAACAGAAACAACAGGCCTGCGATGCTCGCCGCAGACTCTCCCCAGAGCGAGAGCACGACCACGAAGGCAGCGAGATAGGCCGCGATCTCCGTTGCGAGGAAGAGCTTGCCGGCCGTCTCCACATCGAAGGGGCCAAAGGGCACGAACAGGTAAGAGAGAATCGGGAGGTTCGTGAAGAACGTGAAGTCCCGGTCCACGTACTCGAAGGTTCCCGTCTCCCAGACCTCCTGTCCGGCCAGGTAGTAGGACCGGTTGAAGTCGGTGTTCCCAATCTCCAGGAGGAACGGCATCAGAACGAGCAGCAGGCCGAGCACCGCAGTCGCTGCGGACTTGTGAGTCGTCATGGCGCCTAGCGCTTCGTGTTGATGTAGAGAACGTGGGGGTAGGGCAGTACATCCCGCATCGCATGGTGATGCACTTCGAAGCCCTGCTCTCCGATTAGACGGACAAGTTCCTGGGTGTCCCAGTAGTGAACGTCGGCGGTCGGGTCCATGGCCTTGTCGAGGATGTGGGTGAACCAGCGCTTCAGGAGCGGCTTCGAATCTACGTCTTTGACGAGCAGCCGAGCACCGGTCGGCAAGTGGTCGGCAAGGTGCTGGAACAGAGGCTGGACCGCTTCGGTCGGAACGTGGTGGACGATGTCCAGCATGTAACAGCCGGCAAAGCGTTCGCTGAGGTCGAGAGATCGCGCGTCGCCGACTCGGTACTGGACGTTGTCGAGACCAAGCCGTTCGGCGGTACGCTGGGCCATCTCGATCCGGCCCGGGTTGACGTCGATGCCGTGGATTTCGATGTTTGGGTAACGCATGGCGAAGTATTGGGAGAAGAGGCCGAAGCCGCAGCCCACATCCAAGACGCGACCTGTAGCGGGCAGGTACTGACCGATCTCGTCCAGGAAGCGCAGCCGCAGGATCTTGAAGCGCCCCCAGCAGTACGCGCGCACCAGGGGGCTGTCGTAGGCGTTGATGACTTGGCCCACATCCACCGGGACCGCTGCCGGTCGAGCGGAGGCGTCCAAGGAGGCTCTGTTCTGCACCGTGTCGGTCATCGTCTCACCATAGGGATAGGAGGCCGTATCGGCGGCCCGGTGGTGTGATCTGATACCGATTTGGAGGCCGGCTGACCCGAGCTTGGGGTGTTCGTCCCGCAGCATCGACGCTCTCCTCGCGCACTTGAGCCTCCACCAACGGGTCTGCCCGGGTTCGGTCTCAGACCGGTTCCAGCGGAACCCTCGGTTCTGGCGGAAGGGAAACCTCGATCGGATCGCCGGCCTTCACGAGCCCACCGAGGATCACGACGGCCATGATCCCCGCCCTGCGGATCGTCTCGCCGTTCTCCACGCGTTCGAGGACCGCACCGAGCAGGCCCTCCTGGAACTGGTGGATCTGTTGGCAGGGATTTCGGAGCCCCGTGACCGCGAGTAGAGCCCGTTCGCCAAGCTTCAGTGTCGTGCCCGTGGGCAAGGAGAGCAGGTCGATCCCGCGCGTCGTGACGTTCTCTCCAAGATCGCCAGGTTCAACCGTGAAGCCCTGAGTCTGCACCTCGGCGAAGAGCTCGCTGTGGATCAAGTGGACTTGCCGCAGGTTCGGCTGCATGGGATCCCGTGCGACGCGCGAAAGGTGCTGCACCCGCGCACCCTGATGGCCATCCCCAGCCACACCGAGCCCGGCGACGAGCTCAATCTCGCTGGCGGTCGGCTTGCTGAAGTGGTGATCGCGACCCACGTGAATGGCCAGGACTTCCGCGCCAGGAGGGGAGCTCACCGGGAGCGCCGGGTCGCGAAGGAGGAAGGGAGTCGGGAGGTGATCAAATCCATCGTAGGGGTCTAGCAATCCGCTTGTCGCGGATGCCAGCGCAAACCGCGCAAGGCGTCGCGGGTCAGTGCGGAAGCTCGAGGATCGCCGGGTCGGTCGAGAGGGCGTCGAGGTCCAGGCCCCTCTTGGCGAGGTAGCGTTTCCGCAGGGGGTAGTAGGCCAGCGCCGCGGCGAGCCCGATCGCGAGGGTCGTGATGACGTTGACGGGCAGGTCTTGAGAAAGCATGACCACGCCGATGAGACTGCTGAGCTCCGAGAAGACGAACAAGGTCCAGAGCCAGAAGGGGCTCAGTTTGAAGGGTGATCGGGCCCACGCTTCCGGGAACCTCTTAGGCAGTCGTGTGACCACCCAGTACACGAAGAAGCCCGGCAGGGTGGCAGCGATCGTGGCGGCCCGCGCGATCACGCCAATTTCGAAGCCGGCGATTAGCGGGATCACACCCACGGCCAGCATGACGCCAAGGATTCCATAGGGTGCGCCGTAACGATTCAGGCGCCCGACCCATTCGGGCAGGAGGCCGTCCCAGCTCGCTGCCATGAAGTTGCGGGGCAACTGAATGAACTGCGAATTCAAGGTGGTTCCTATCGCGACACCAGCGCCCCCGAGCAAGAAGTACGTCATGGCCCATCCCGGAAGAAAGGCTTTCCCCGCCACGGTCAGGGGTTGGTTGACCATTTCCTGCCACGGCGACACGCCGACGCTTGCCAGCGCCACGAGGCCATAGATCATCGTGACCATGAGCGTGGAGCTGATGATCACCAGGGGAAGAGTGCGGCCCGGATCCTTGGTCTCGCCACCTAACCCCACGACGAGGTATGCGCCCCCGGTGGCAAACTTCAACAAGAAGACCGCCGTAACGAAGCCTGCGATCCCTTTGGGGAACATCGGAGTGAGCAACCCCATGTCGATTTGAGGCATGGCGAAGCCCGCGTAGAGCGCGAGGGCCGAGAGCAGAACGGCAACGAGAATGGCTTGGAGCCGCGATGCGATCTGCAAGCCGAAGAGATTGGCAAGAAAGAGCAGGGCGATGACGACGACACCCCAGCCATTGACCGAGAGCAGCGGAAAGAGTGGGTTGAGATAGAGACCAAACGAGCTGCCATACAAGCTGAGGCTGATGCTTGCGAGGAGGATGAGCATCAACACCACCGAGCCGATCCAGCCACTGCCGAGACGCGAAGACCACACGTAGTAGGCGCCCGTGACGGGTAATGCGGCACCCGCGACCATGATCGGCACGGAGACGACCAGGACCAGAATCGCCGCGGCGAAGTAGGCGAACACGACCGACGGGCCGGTCATGCCGATGGCCACGCCAGTGAGAGCCACTACACCGGCTCCGATGATCTGGCCGGTCGCGATGAAGAACAGGTCCCAGAAAGTCAGGACACGTTTCAGTTCGGCTACTGGCTGGGACATCCGGGGGGATTGTACTGGCAAGTCTCCACGGGGATAGGGCTGCGGCTCGGAAGCGCACAGCTTGTCTCGCCTGAGCAAAACCGAGATTCTCTAGCGATGAAGGATTGGAAAGCATGCGCTCCGCCGAGTCTCACCAAGACGGAGGGCGCATTTGTCGAGATCGAACCTTTTTCGGCACGCGACTTGGCTGGCGACGGGCAATTTTGATGGAGCGGGCCGGCAGCGGCGCTCTTTGGCCCAGATCCGCGGCGACACGTCCTAGCGTCAGCGGCCTGCCGGTTGGAACCTGTGCCCGAGTTCTCGGCTGCAAAGCGATCGTTGGGCGACGCAAGAATCCGAGCCCAGCAGTAGACGGGCCTAGCCGCGTTTGATGAAGGCGATCAGGAGTTCCACGAGGCGCTCCGGCTGATCCTCTTGGATGAAATGGTTGCCGCCCTTGATGGTCACGTGAGGCTGGCCCAACGCTCCTGGGACTTGCTCCTGCCAGAGCGCATCGCCCCCAGCCGTGACCGGGTCGGAGTCACCGAAGGCCGTCATGAACGGCTTCGTCCACTTTCGATAGATCTCTTCCATCACGCGCTCGTTCTCGCGAAGCTGGCTCGGCACGAGGTAAGGGAACGAGCGAGCGCCCGCGAGGTGCTCTTCCCCGGCAAAAGGCGCGGCATAGCCCTCCAGCTCTTCGTCCGAGAGCTCTCGGGTCGTGGCCGATTGGAAGAGGCTTTTCATGTCGAAGCTCTTGGCCGTTCGGGAGTAGGCCACCCAGCGGGCGAATGAGAAATCGTCATCGATCGCGAGGGTGTCGACCTGGCCCTCTCGCCACACGGCCAGGCGGAAGAGCGGGTAGCCGACCCAGCCCGCGATGCCACCGGCGGCGGGAAGCCCGGTGTTCGAGATCATCACCCGCGCGAAACGGTCGGGTTCTGCTGCGACCACCCGTAAGCCGATCAGTCCTCCCCAATCCTGACCGAAGAAGGTGGCATTCTGCAGGTCGAGCTTTCGAACGAACTCCGTGATCACGTCGTTGTGCATCGGGTAGCTGTAGTCGGCTTGGTCGACGGGTTTGTCCGACTTGCCAAAGCCCACCAGGTCCGGCGCAATCACGCGATATCCCGCTGCCGCCAGCGGCGGAATCATGTGGCGGTAGAGATAGCTCCAAGAAGGCTGGCCATGGAGCAACAGGATCGGGGCGGCATCCTTCGGGCCCTCATCGACGTAGTGCAGGCGATAGCCCAGCGCGTCGATGTAGTGCGGCTCGAAGGGATAGTCGGGAAGATGGGCGAACCGCTCTTCCGGGGTGCGGGCGACCTCTCCGGGGCTCCACTTCATGCTCGACTGCGAGCAAGCGATGGCGACGACGCCAAACGCGAACAGGCCAAGAAGGATCAGGAAAGCGATTCTCATGAAGACCTCGGGAAAGGGCGAATGGAAAAGGTCTGTCGGAGCTCACCCTCGCCCGCGACATTCGAGGCGGGGGCGACTTGGAAGCCCTCGGATTCGGAACATGGGATGCCCGAGCAAGGGCCTCGCGCCGGCGCTGCCACTAGGCGGCCCGACCCTAAAGAGTCAGAGCCAGCGGCGCACCGAGCCTTTGTAGTCCGTGTACGCCTGCCCGAACTTTTCCTCCAGGTAGGCCTCTTCGTGCCGGATGGCGATCATGTAAATCGCGCCCCAGACCCAAGGTACCGAGAGCACGACCCAAAGGTTGGCCATCAAAACTCCAATGCCGGCTGTCAGCACTCCCATGCTGAGGTACATGGGGTTTCGGGTGTAAGCGTAGATGCCCGTTGAGATAATCTCCGGCGTGGTGACCCATGGTTTCGGGTCCTGACCTGTTTTTCGGAAGAGCCCCATCGCCATCAGGAGCAGAGCGACTCCCGCCGCGGCCAGGACTCCCCCGAGCGCCCAACGCGCGAGCCCAGCGAGCGGAAACGGAAGCGGCGCAACCAGCTGCAACCCGATCCCAAGGACCCATGCGATGGGGGGTACGAGGGGCGGCGGGAATCGGACAGCTGCGCCTTTGGTCTGGGTCTGATCTTCGTCCATGGCAACAAGCTTGACACAGGACCCCGCTGGGCTGCGAGGTGCCGGCGAAGGGGCAGCGAGGAGGAATGTCCACCGGTCCAAGAGAGGGCTGCAGCTCACAGATTGCACCCGACGAGACGCTTGCTCTCCGACTTCATCGACTATGTTGACGCGGTTCGGATGCCGAGCTGCGCGAAATCCCGGGCGGCCCGAGCGATGAGGTGCAGCATGTCAAAACTGGTCGTGGAGAAGGGTTATTTCCAAACTCGTGCTGAGGCGATGGAGGACATTCGCGATAGCGGCTACTGGCCGACCACCTTCGTGTCCGAGAAGAGCCCCGAGCTCCCCATCCACTATCACAACCACAACATCCTGGGTTATGTGATCGAGGGGGAGACCTACCTGCTCGACGAGGACGGCGCGAAGATTCCGATCGGGCCCGGCGATCGCCTGGTCATCCCGAAGGGGGCGTGGCACGCGGAAGGTGAGGTCAAGGAGCGCGTGGTGTACCTCGTGACTCTCGATACGCCCGTCCCATTGATGGAAGGCATCATGCCGCAGGAGCCACGAGGCCCCTTTCCGTCCTTCGACTGAAGACCAGGCGGCGCGTGCGCCGCGCTCAGTCGGCGTAGTTGAAGCGGGTTAGGCTCTCCGCCACGCAGGCCGGCTTCTCGTTGCCTTCGATCTCGATCGTGACGACCTGCTTCAATTGCACGGCGGTGCCCTTGAGATCTGCGGCGGCCAAGCTGCGTCGCGCTCGAACCTTCGAGTTCACCGGCACGGGCGCGGGGAAGCGCACCTTGTCGAGGCCGTAGTTGACGGCCATCACCAGGCCCTCCATGGCCTTGGGCTCCGGCGGCGGGATCTTGCCCGAAAGATGGGGCAGCAAGGACAGCGTCAGGAACCCGTGGGCGATGGTCACCTTGTACGGCGAGAGCTTGGCCGATTTCTCCGGGTCGATGTGGATGAACTGATGATCCAGGGTTGCATCGGCGAAGGCGTTGATGCGCTCTTGGTCGATCTCGAACCAATCGCTGACACCCTCTTCTTGGCCGATTCGTTGCTGGAAGAGGGCGTGGGCGTCTGCGGCTTTGCTCATCTGGGTCTCCTTGAAGGCCGGACATCATAACGCTTTCGTACGCAGTGCGGATGAGCCCATCGAGGGATGGCTGCGACCTTCCGCAGTGGGTCGTTCCTACGAGGCGGCGTCTCCCTCGCGTTCGTCTTGCTCGTAGTAGCTCGCGAGTCCGGTAGCTACTGCTTGCGTGCTTTTCCGGGTCATGGGCCCTAGGAGCAATCCGTCGAGCACCCGCCCGAGCAGGCCGAACGCCGGGGTGTAGGTCATGGTGGTCTCAATCTCGCAGCGCTGCGGGCCCTTGGCGATGAGTCGGTAGTGAAACTCGGCCTCCCGAAAGGGCTTCGGCGCAGCGTCGCCTTTGTGGAGGCGAATCTTGAAACCCTCGCCATCGTTCCACTCGAAGACCGTTTCACTCATGTCGCCGGTCTGCCGGGTCGTGACGATCCTGCTCGCGCCCACACCTTCTTTCAGGTCGGTGACGATCCTGCAGTCGCTGACCCCAGGCACATAGTGCTTGGCGCGGGTCAGGTCTCGGAGTTTGTTCCAGCAAGTCTCGATCGGCAGATCGATGGGCGCACTGCCCCGGTGGGTCGGGCACATGAGAGGCTCCTTGGCGTACCGCACATTCTATCGGGTCCCCGGGCAGAAATGCCGGTTCGCGCACCCGTCATGCGAGGAGCCTGGGGCAGCGGTAAAGTGGGCCTCGGTCCCGCAACGCTGCGGTCGCAGCCTGGAGAATCAGAATGGCCTTTCCCGAAGACGTCTCGATCATTGATCTGGGGATCGGCTTCCCGTACACGAGCGTCGAAGAGAAGAAGGAGGCGTACTCCTTCATGCGTCCCCTGTACAAGGACCGCGAGACGATCGAGCAGATGGAGTTTCCGGCCGAGTACATGTTCAAGAACGCGCCGGACGTCATCGACCCGAAGCTCGATCCGATCGACTGGACGATGGCCGAGATGATTGCCGCGTCCCTGACGCACATGGGTTTGCCGGGCCACCTGGCTACCGTTGCCGACATGGCGGAGGACGACTTCATCTACAACCAGCTGGTGGGGGGGCCGCTCGGCAACGCCTGGCTCGGAGGCTTCCAGGACATGAACTCGCCGACCTACTCCGAGCCTTCGGG
>JAVJHY010713057.1:0-17542 GCA_035593235.1 Phascolosoma agassizii | reverse complement strand
TTTTCATAGAAACCTCCTGGTGGAATAATGCCAGAAAGCTCTACTTTTCGCCTGTCCTCTTTTTAGGGAAGCTTACACGGTACCGCAGCCGACATCAACCTTATCACCAACAAGGCTCGCAGGTGTCTTGATTTCTTGGGAGGACTACCAATTAACGCTAAAACCGCAGCTACTTCTATTCCCCTTTAAGAGTGTCACTTTATAGAGGGGGCTGAGATTTATCCCAAATCTAATTATTAACCGCAAGTAAAGAAAAGCTTGGCATTTTCGGGGTTCAGGAAGGAATCGCGAGGCAACTCTCGCTGAAAGCGCTGTTTTGTAAAGACGGGGAAAGGTTAGTGACTCAATTTGCAAATACCTGAAAATTTATTGATTTAAGCTCTCTCTGGTCAATCGATTCTTAGAAATCTGTCGATTATCGCTATCCCCATTTTTGTAGGAATTACGACCTCAAGAGTTATGTAGGGCTATTTCTCAGAGAGAAAACAGCAATGAAGCAGCAAGGAATAGGCTAAAGAAATTTATACAGAAATTTTGGAATATAGAACTTTCTTTTAGTAAATACAATACCAAGGAGGTTACCTTCTCGCATAAGAATTTGTTTTTTCACGTTCTGCGCAACAGCAGATCTGGTTTTTTCTGCCTCAAGAACGAGGACGACACCATTGACAGATTCACAAATAGCTAAGCTATCGGTGGTGACACTGGCCGGACAAGAATCGATGAGAATAAGCGAAAACTGTTCCCGCGCTGCTTTCCAAATATCAGTAGTCTTGGTAGATGAACGCTCGGTAAGAGACCGCAACAGTTTAGTAGAAAGAGAAGCCAAAAAAAGATTCGAGCCATTAACCTGGGAAGTGACCCCGTCCAGAGCCTTCCCTTCCTTAAGAACATGGTCTAAGGGTGGTTTCGTTTCAATGGCAAAAGCTTGATTCTGACAGGGCTGATTAACATCGGCCTCAACAAGAAGCACAGGCTTGCTGCTATGCTGCGCAACAGTCAACGCAAATTCTCGAATAAGAGTAGAAGTCCCTTCTCCCGACCTTGAACCAATGAACTGAATCACGTTTTGGCATGGGTTTGGAAGACGTGCAGCAATGTTCTGGGCTAGCCCCAGCAGCTCAGAGTCTTCATAAAACCTTGAAATAGGAGAAGGAGTAAAACTTTGTAGAAGAGAGGCCGAAGGTATAGTAGAGTCAATATTCGGCTCCTCAACCTCAACCGCAACCAAACGTTCTCCATGAGCTATTTGTAAGGCATCGAAAATTTTACTCATTGCGATACCTTATTTTCATTTTCTCATACTCAGGTAGCACAATATTTTGACCTGGGAGAATAAAATCTGGATTCACAATTTGTGGATTATTTTCCTTAACCCACTCAAGGTACTCCAAGCGTGGGGACCCATAAGCTTCTATGGTTATTTGACTCAGACTTTCTCCTTCCTTAACAATTCTCGTGTCTTTAGATTTATTATTCGCTATTAATATTGATTCTTGTTTATCCAAAGCTGATCGACCCTCCTTAGCATTTTTTCTACCTATGCCCACACGTGCAAAAATTGAGTCCTTAACCTCTTGAACAGATATCATCTCAGCACCATCATCGTTTGATTCAGATGAATTTCGCTTTTGAAGTGAAACAATTTGCTTGTCTCTTCTGGATTCGCCTTGAGCCACATCGGGCGCACCCGCAGAAGCTTGTACCCCTGAAACTGCTCCCGGCTGATCCTGTTGAAATCCAGAACTCGTATTACCTCGACCATTTTCTAGTCTTGCGGTTTTTTCACTTTGGAATCCGATTTTTGGGGTTAGTGATATTTGTTCAGAGCCTGTCAAAGGTTCGACGTTTGAGTCTGCCCTCAGTCCAGAGGGATCCCCATCAACCTGATTGATCGTCGACTGCATTTCTACTTTACGATTAAGCGATGATGGGTCGAAGAAGAAGAAAATGCTCAGTATTAAAAACAAGATGGCGACACCTATTGCGACAGCCCACCTATACTTGGGTTTAGGATCAGACATATCCCGAGAATTTACGTCTCCAATAATTTCTCGCACAACACTCACTGGTACCGGTTTACATTGTCGGCCAAATCCAGTGATGAGAGCATTGTCACATAGAACATTTATTCTCCGGGGAATGCCTTCTGCCTGTCGGGCTATAAGAGTAAGAGCACTCTTAGTAAATAACACAGGCGCAACTTCATTTTTTGCAAATAACAAAGGAGCCCCTATTGTGCAGGCCCTCGCAACACGATGCTCAATAAAGACTCGACTTTCTTCCTCTGTCAGCGGGCAAATCGTTGCCCAAAGGGCAATGCGTTGTTGGAACTGTCGCAGAGCAGGTTGGCCCAACAAGCTACTCAACTCAGGTTGGCCCAATAAAATGATTTGGATAAGTTTATCCGTGGACGTCTCTAAATTGGAAAGCATCCGAAGATTTTCCAAAGTTTCCACGGGCATATTTTGCGCTTCATCTATAGCAAGTACAACCGTTCCACCTGCTTGGTACTCCGCAACCAGCACTTCATGAAGCTGATTTACTAATTCAGGAATACCCCCCTCTGTTGGAACAATTTCCAAACCACGAAAAATGGCAAGGAGAAGATCATGAAAAGACAGAACTGGGTTAAAGAGGTAGACTGTTTTCTGCTTCTGAGCAACCTTTTGCTCAAGATAGGCACGCAGAATTGAAGTCTTGCCCACTCCCACTTCACCAAGAATCGCAATAAATCCTTTTCTTTTCTCAATACCATAAATAATGGCCCCCAGAGCTTCCTTATGGCTGGGACTTAGATACAGAAAACTTGGATCGGGGGTGGTATGAAAAGGCTCTCGTTTGAGTCCATAATAAGCAAGATACATAAAAAACCTTTATACCTTTTGGCTAAAAGAAGCCAGAACGGGAAGACCTAAGTCCTCAGCCGCCTGGTCGGGCCTGGTATAACCCCCTTGAAAGTATTCGAACACAAATCCCAATCCCACGCTCATAATACCGGCAAAAAGTGCACCCAAGAGCATTTTGAAATTCTTAGGTCTGCCAGCCGGCACCCGAGGGATCTCTGCATGTTGGATTACCTTGATATTGGACATTTTCATTTGATCCATTTCTTCAGAGACTTTAGCTTCTTCGACTTTCTTGACATATAAGCTGAAATTTCCCTCAGCAGTCACTCTTATTCGCTCGAGCCCTCCCAACTCCTCTTGTAAGGTATCAAGCCGTTGAATTTTATGGTCCAATTCTTGGATTTGTCGAACAATCACTTCATTACTAGCTTGACGGGTCTTCAAGTCTGACAAGGCTGCCAAATGGCTCACTTCAAGTCCTTGGAAAACTGGATTTTTTCCAGTTGTGACACTTTTGTCTCCCCCACCATTTGTTTCGGTACGAATAAATTGTTCAACCAGGTTAATTTCATTTTGGAGATTCTGAACAGGGGCGCTATTCACCGTATACTTTGATCGAAGTCCATGCAACGCACGTTTTAGAGAAAATAATTCTGCCTTGGCTTTGTCTATCGTGCCCCCTTGCTCCGTCGTGGATAATGGAATTTGTCGTGGAATCGATTGCATCTGATGTTCAAGTGACGCGATCTTGCCAACCAATCCTTGCAGCTGATTATTAATGGTCTTATTTTCGGAATCCAACTTGGATCGCTGGTCAAGTAGGCGACGCTGTTGGTCTTCTAGAGGAGATGACAGATCATGTCTGTGCTTAAAATCTTGCAGTCCTTTTTCTGCGTCGTCTAAATCTTTCTGATATTCCTCTAGTCGCTGAACTAAAAACGCAGATTTTGGATCACTAAACACTTGAAGATGCTTTTCTTTTAACACCTCAATCACCACATTCAATGCCATGGCAGCCACTTTCGGGTTCTTATGTAAAAAGGCAATTCCCAACACATTGGCCCCCTTGGTAGTTGCCTCAGCACTCAAGTTTCCCAAAAATTTTGAGGAGGCCATTTCGATTTGCCGTTCTTTAACCTTGCCAGATGGCCCGATTAACTCAGGGTAGATATTTGGAACCCCAATGACTTTAACAGCCCGCCTAGCCAAATCTTTACTCTGTATAAGCTCCAGTTCCGATGAAACTGCGATGCTTTCGTCGAATCTTAGAATTTGATTTGCCTCACCTACTTCAGGTCGAAAGATATGCTCTCTTCCTAATTTTAAGATAATGGTCGTCTTAGCTTCATACAACGTTTTCTGAGAATAGACCCACCCAGCTGCAGACAAGAGTATTGCTAGAAACACAATAAGAATTTTTAGTTTTTGCCTGAAGAGGGCAGTCAGGATATCCCGTGGACTACCAAACGGATAAGGCAATACCTCTTTGTCGAAGATATCCTCAGTTTGCATTACCCACCCCTACATTCGAAGTCCCACCCGATGTGCTAATTTCACCGGCAAGCACATGAGAAGTTCTAAGGAGAACGGCTATCTCAGGATTCTTAAGTTGCCCAGAGTAATTCTTGATGAGGATCTCTCGAATCTCTTGCACGGTATGCCCAACAACAGAGAGTTCTCCAACTAATTGTAATGCGATACGTCCATCCGGTCTCACTGGAATGGATTCATTAAGTTCAGGATTGAAAAAAAACTTAATATCAAGCTGATCACCGACTTGGACCCTATAGTCTTGAGGTGGGGTCGTCCCCACCTTCTTTAAATAATCCAAGTAATTGGCCTCATCTGCCTTTAATTGCCGCGCCAGACCCTCTATCCCAGGCCTCAAACCTCTAAGCCTCTCAAGCTCTTTATCGACCTGGGCAATCTGTTGCGCAATGACATCACTTTGGGCTTCTGCAGATACCAAAGCAGCCTGGGTACTAAATAATTCCATTTCCATCCTGGCATACAATGGGTTTTTCCCTCTCGTTACGCTTCCCGCCTGCTTAACCTCTTGGTCTTTAATAAAATTAGCAATCAGTTCCATCTCCTGCCGCACTGCCTTTACGTGAGGGCTCTCTTCAGTATACTTGCTGAGTAATTGTTGTTCTTTTAATTGGAGCCCCAGTAAGTTGGTCTTGGCTGAGCCAATGATCCCTTGTTCGCTAATTGTGCTAGAAAGAGGAACTTCCTTAGGAACTTTGTTAATTTGACCTTGTACCCAGGTGAGTTTCTCCTTGAAACCCATTCTCTGGTTTTCGGCTTGGTTTAATGCGTTATCCAACGCTTGACGCTGTTGGAGAAGATGATTGATTTCTGGTTCTAGGGAGATAAATCCATGTTTTTCTTGAAATTCTTCTATGGCGCGCTCTGATTCGTGTAGCCTTTCTCGATAGGCATTCAGCTGTTGCTGCATGATTATAATAGCCTGATCGCCAGATTTTTCTTTCTTTGTTGTGTTCATAGCCCCGTCGGCCTTCGTTTGGGACTTTGCATAGACCTCGGATTGAGGCAGAAGAAGAAGGTGTAAAGATAAATAGAAAATTAACGTGAATGCAGCCTTTGTGGTAAATCTGCAATGCGCAAAGAAAGGGCTACAAATTAAATAGCAGTGACTAAAGGACATAAAATAACCTCAATCTGGTACGAATAACAGAATAAATTGCTTGTTATCTATAAAATACCGCTTGGTGACACGCAAATATTAAGCCATATAGCCTTTATCGGGCTATCGCATTCGATCTACCAAAACGACCTTGGGACAAAAACGAAATCATCGGGGAGAAGTGGGATATTCTGAGTTAAGTCTCTCCCCGTAAGAGCCGCATTGATATCGAGTGTAATGACAAACTGCTGCCCGTTCTGATCTCGTCGAATGACGATGACCTCCTCTTGTTTTGCTGTATCTGCATTAAAACCACGGGCAAGCGCCACCGCTTGTAACACACTAAGTGAATCCCCAATCTCAAAGGTGCCTGGGCTACCAACCTCTCCAACAACATAGACCTTGGGCTGTTCAGCCACCGTTCGAACGATAACGGCAATCTCAGGATTCTTGAGTTGCCCGGCATAGCGTTCAGCCAACAATGCTGTGAGTTGCGGCGCCGTAAGATTTTCTGCCTCCACCTCGTGAACAAGCTGTAGGGAAATTCGCCCATCGGGGCGAACAATCAGATCTTGTTCATTGAGCTCTGGATTGAAAAAAAATTTTACGCTTAGCTTATCTCCTTGCTTAATAACGTATTGCGGATCCTTGATAGTTTCATACCTCTTACTGGCTTTGCCTTTGCCTCGAGAAAACTTTGGAAGACCTTCCTTTCCTAATTCAGAAACTTTAAAAGCGTCAACCCCAAACCCAGTGGAACTACAAGCAGACAGAAAAAAATACAGACTGACAAAAGCAAACATTCGCATTGTAATTGCCTTCAATTTTTGACTTCAACGAACACATGAAGTCTTGATGGAAATATAGCTCGACTTTGAGCTGTTAAAATATTTGTACGCATTTTCATGTAGGTCTAAATACCCCATTCAAACATATCAACCTTTCCAATGATACTCTACCAAAACAAGTGGTTCAAGTTTCTGAAAAGATGATTTCAAAATCTTACACCTATCGTCCATACCCAATTGAAACTAGAGAGTGTATGAGTAGTCAGGAAAAGCCGGTATAGGGGGGGTAGCTGTTGGGCTAAGATTCTTTATTTTGAACTCATATATCACTAGTCATTTGTAGATTTTTTCGGACTCTCAATAGTAAAAGGCTTGTCCCGACCAAAATCTTTAAATCTAAGAAAAATGACTGGTGTTCTAAATAGTACAGATTGGCTGCTAATTTCTTAGGCATAAGAGTCTTGATGTAATATTGCTCTGGATCTTCCTGATGATCATCAAGCAATGTCGCATCATGCAAATGGCCTCGAATCACTGTGATATCTGTACAGCCGGGACGTAATACCAGAATCTTTTTCTGCTCATCGTTATATAAACGCACATACTTTTCAACTTCTGGTCTAGGTCCCACCAAGCTCATTTCGCCCTTTATCACATTAAAGAGCTGTGGAACTTCATCTAATTTTAGCATTCGCAAATAATACCCTAGTTGGGTAATACGAGGATCCTTTGATCCGTGGGTAATCTGCCCTCCTTCTGTAAATTGATGAACCCGCATTGTTCGAAACTTCCAGAGCAAAAACTTTTGGCTGTCCTTGCCAATCCGCTCTTGCCTAAAGAAAATAGGACCGGGATCGACAACAGCTATCGCGGTCATGATCAATAGACCAAATGGGAGAAACATGAGAAGCGCAATGATGCTTATAAGAATATCCGTAAACCGTTTCACTGCAACTTAGATCACAACAAGATTGCGCATGAGCATGAACGGCTCTGCATATTCGAAGCCCACACTGCTCCCCCAAAACTTGGCCTGATTTTCAATAGCTTCAAGAGAGCGAGGATGAGGATATGGAGGAATTTCTGATGAATAGTGAGTTAATGCCCGCAACTTTTGTTGTAGAGTGGCAGAGATATCGACAAACCAATTGGGCAAGAAGCTACTGCCCGGAAGGAACGGAGCCCACTCTGAAGACGAGGGAACTGGATAACAAAGCACCTGTTTCACTATTCCACCCGGTTTAGGGCGAGTAGCCACAAGGGTTGCTTCGTGCAGAAGCTGATGATCGCGATTGATATCGCCGAAGTGGTGAGTATACACCACTTCACAGCGGTATTTGAGAATAAGCTTCTCAATAGCTTGAGTGAGATCAATTTGAGAATAGGTATCTAATTTTTGGTCCGGGAATCCTAGAAACTCTGGTGGGTGGACACCAAGTTCGGCACATGATTTTTCACAGGCAGTCTTCAAGCCTTCTCGCTGTTCTTCTGAGTAGCGTACTTGAGAAGCATCTGCAAAAATAGCCGGATACACAACATCGTTCTGTTGAACGTGTCGAATCAGCGTCCCTCCAAGGCCCAACACCTCATCATCAGGGTGAGCGCCCACAACAAGGACATTCATTAACCCAACTCCTTATACAGAGTTAAACCGATTGCACGCTTATAAATGATGTATCGTCCATTCTTCTTGACTTCCTTTTGTACCCTCCGGACAAATTCGCTGGCAAACTGCTCTCGCTTATCTTGTCGTTCACTGTCTTCCTGAAACAGCAATGTGGCACGATAATATTCTTCAACCGCTTTTACTCCCTCGTCTCCTTCAAAAAAAACTCGGTTAACAAAAGGAGAAACTTCCACGCGGCTAAAGATTTTGTAGGCTGCTGGTATCACTTCATTGTTTATCCGCCACAGCCGCCCAGAGAAATTCTTTGGAAGATCTTGCTTCGTAATATCTTGATTGAGATCATAAAACTCCAGGGAATTATCCCAAGCAGGGCCAACAATGAAGCAGCAGCCATCATTTTTCAACAGTCGCTTAAACTCTCTGAGCGAAGCATGAATATCGTCAACGTAATAAATGGAATAACAGCTTGTGATGACGTCAAATGTTTGATCATTCTGCGGAAACGGGGCACTCGCACTATGATCCATCAATTCAATATTTGTCTTGCCAGATAGCTTCTCTTGAGCTTTTTCCAATAGTCCAGGAACTTGGCTGAAAATATCGGCTCCCATCACCTTCCCATTGCCACCGACCAACTCAGAGAACACCGCAACTTGCTTTCCATTGCCGCATCCAACATCCAAAACAGTGTCACCCTGAGATATGTGAACTCTCGCCTGTATCCATTCTTCCAAATTGTAATCAGCGTTTTTGTTAACTTCAGATCGAACCAGGTTGCCAATATGAGCGGAAACTTCCTCCTGGGATGATCTTGATCCTTGTGTCATACCCCGCCCTTTCTTATTCAGTGTCGAACCAAAGTACATGAATGACCTGTTGAGAAGAGAACCAAAAGATGGGGAAACAGAGTTCTGCTGAACCACACAAGTGGAAAGACCGCATTAGGAGTCTTTAAGGATTCGATCAATAGCAGGCAATATTTCACTAAGTTTTCCTGGTTTCTCAAAAACGGCACAGGCTCCCGCTTTTAAAGCCTTTTCTTTACCTTTATCACCTAAATTTCCACTTAAAACCATGACATGAAGAGGAAATGATTGGGTTTTCCGCTTGAGACATTCCAGAAATTCGAAGCCACCAAAAACTGGCATTTTATTGTCCGTAATAACTAAATCTGCATGTTGCGTTTCAAGCCACTTTAAAGCGACACCCCCATGGTCAGCTCCTTCACAGACATACCCTTGTGCTTCAAGAAGAGTACGCATAGCATCTCGAACTGTACGATCATCGTCAACGAGAAGAATACGTTTGGTCCCATTTGTCACGACTTCTGTCTTTGTAGCCTGACCATTGGACAATCCCTTTTGTTCCACCAGTTCCGATGAAATGAAGGTGGGGATTAATTGTTGAAGTTGTTGAATGATCAACTGTTGGTTATTAAAGTTCCCAGCTTCCGCCATCTCTTGAATTTTGAGTAAAAATGAGTCATCCAATGAAACTGCTGAACTTATTTTAAGAATTTTATCATAGGATGATGGCAACGCTTGCTCTCCAACACCAACCAATTCTTCCCGCAATTTCTCCCCGGGTCGAAGACCCACAAACTCAATGAGCACCTCATCAGGGAGGTGGCCTGAGAGCCGAATAAGATTTCTGGCAAGATCAACTAGTTTGATTTGTTCTCCCATCTCGAGCAAATATATGGCTCCTGGCGATCCGAGAGTGGCTGCTTGTAAAACCAAGCCAACGGCTTCAGGGATAGACATAAAATAACGGCAAACCTCAGGATCAGTAACGGTAACAGGCCCACCTGCCTTAATTTGTCTTTGAAATCGAGGGACCACACTTCCATTCGACCCTAAAACATTACCGAATCGAACTGTGAGGAAACAGGTCACATTTTGCTTAGCCAGGGCTTGAATCACTAATTCTGCGCCGCGTTTAGTTGCCCCCATCACGCTAGATGGATTGACAGCCTTATCAGTCGATATTAAGACAAAGTGCGCAACACCATACTTAATAGCCGCTTCTGCAACCAATTGCGTTCCTAACACATTGTTCTTAACGGCCTCCCCCGGATTCAATTCCATTAATGGAACATGTTTATGTGCAGCGGCATGGAAAATAATATCAGGGCGGTACGTCAATATCGCGTCATCAAGCCGTTGGCCATCGGTAATGTCCCCAAGGACAGGATGCACGAGGTCGTCCTGTCCATTGTCAGTTAATTCGCTCTCAATTGTGTATAAACTATTCTCATGCCGTTCATATAAGACCAATGTATTTGGCTTAAATCCTATAATCTGACGGCAGAGCTCGGAGCCAATTGAACCGCCTGCTCCAGTGACTAATACTCGCTTGCCTTCGATCAATCTACTCACTGGCTCAGGTGTCAAACCTACTGATGGCCTCTGCAGTAAATCCTCTATTGCAAGCGGACGGATTTGATTGATCGCAACCTTACCGTCCAAGATATCGTCAAGTTTTGGCAGTGTTTTAATGGGTAGCTTAAAGGGCTCTAGGGCAGTCGTAATTTCTCTAATTATGGCAGGGCTTGCCGCAGGCAATGCGACCAAAACCTCTTCTGGTTTGGCTGCGTCAAGAATTGTCTGGAGATCATTCCGTGTGCCAATCACCTTTACTCCATGAATTCGTTTACCCAATTTATTGGTATCATTATCGACAAAACCGATAGGAGTATAGGTACAAGAGGGATTAGCTTGCATTTCCCGAACAATCTTTGCACCTGCATCACCAGCTCCGATAATCAACACTCGCTTCATACGGCTCAAAACTTTTCGTTCTCGAAACAGCCGTACCGCTATCCTTATCCCAACTAAAAACCCAATTAATACAATGCTATCGATAATAAAGACAGACCGTGGATAGCCCCGTACTCCTAATCCCCAGGAAACGATTCCATAAAACACTGCGGTTCCCGAAATCACACCTACTAAGATTTTCTTCACATCCCAAATGCTGACATATCGCCACAACCCTTCATTGAGGCTGAATAACATAAACGAAGCCCCGCGTATCACGAGCAACCAGGGCAACATGTCAGTGAAAAGTCGATAATCACTCTCGGAAATCTGACCATCAAACCTCAGCCAAAAAGCTAAATAATTGGCCAATATAATAAGACCCAAATCAAAGGTGACAACTAAAATGCGCCGGTACCTAAGCAGGAAGTTCCAGGCGGTAGATTCATGGAGAAATCCAGTTTCTCCTGAGCTGCGTGAAGCGCTCATCTTCAGCAAGACAGATCGTAGGCCGAACATATTCAAAAAGGTTTGACCAATGACAGCTATGTCAAACAGAAAAGAAGCATGCTCAAGGTAGAGTTTGGCGAGTTTAATTTTTTCAGGTAGAGTTTCACCAATATACGTGGCCTCTGGAATCTGAACGTTTGAGGCATGGCCCTTCACGAAAGGGATGGCATCGGTGTAGGTAAGGAAAGCAAGATCCATTAACCCGGGGCGTACGGTTAAAATTTTTCGATACTCATCTCGAAACTTGTCTACGTAATATGGTAATTCTGGTCTCGGGCCGACAAAACTCATTTCACCTTTCGCCACATTGAGAAGCTGCGGAAGTTCGTCTAATTTTAACTGACGCAAAATTCGTCCGACTCGGGTAAATTGATCGATCCCTTCCATCTCGACTTCAAGATTCTCGGACTTGTCGTGCACCATCGTCCGAAATTTATATCGATTGAAGGTGCGAAAGTTTTGCCCCATCCGAACCTGCTTGAAAAACACAGGGCCATTGCTGTCCAGTTTGATGAGTATGGCAACAAAGGCAAGAATAGGCGCGCAAAGAAATAGGGAAAAACATGCACCAAAAATGTCAATGAAACGCTTCAGTATCATTGTTTACCTTCCAGCTTTTGCCTCACCCTTAAATGTCACCCAATTCTCCATTCAAGAATAGAAATAGAGCACATTTTAGACCAACCCCCGTGATAGAGCTATCACTCCAAAGAAGGGTAACTCACCGATCATTCAGAAGAAAAATCATACAATGAATAGTAAGCTAATTTAACGTCGATGCTGCCGAATTAGCATCGTGACAATCTCAATAACATGTTGGATATCAGCATCTGTCATTTTGGGATAGATAGGAAGGGAGATAATACGTGTAAATACTTGATTGGCAATAGGAAAATCCTTGGAGGATGGACACATATTATTATTACGGTAATAAGGATGAAGATGCAAGGGGATAAAATGAACACTGGTCCCAATACCTTGTTGTTTTAGAAGGTCAATTATCTCGTCTCGGCCAATCCGCAGGCGGTTCAAATCTAATTGAATCACATACAGATGCCATGCATGCTCAATATCCTCCTTCACCTGGGGTACGATAATTTCTGGAATATCCTTGAAACCTTCATGGTAATGCATGGCGTACCGATGTCGAATTTTTCTAAACTCATGACATTTTCGCAATTGGGGTATCCCTAAGGCCGAAGCCATATCTGTTAGATTATACTTATACCCTGGGAAGCAAATCTCGTAAGACCATGACCCCTTAGGAGTATAACGATCTACCGCATCTCGGCTAATACCATGTAGGCTCAGAATTCTCATTCGCTCTGCCCATTCCGAATTCTCAGTCGTGGCCATACCGCCCTCACCCGTCGTCATGGTTTTCGTGGCATAAAAGGAAAAGCAGGTGATATCCCCAAGCGTCCCAACCATTTTCCCCTGGTACTTGGCCGGCAAGGCATGGGCGGCATCCTCAATAACCTTGATGTTGCGTGATCGTGCCAACTCTAAAATTCGATCCATCTCACACGGTTGGCCAGCAAAGTGGACAGGGATAATCGCTTTGGTTTTTGGAGAAATAGCTTGTTCAATCGCCTCGACATCGATATTAAGGGTATCGCTGAGGCAATCAACCAGTACTGGCACTGCTCGACAATAGTGCACAACCTCGGCCGTGGCCGCAAACGTCATCGTTGGCACAATGACTTCGTCCCCTGCAGTGACCCCAACGGCTTCTAAGGCGAGATGCAACGCGGCCGTGCAAGAATTTAAAGCTACGGCATGCGAGGTCCCTATCCAATCTGCAAACTCCTTTTCAAATTGTTTTGTCTTCAATCCTGTTGTTAACCAACCAGAACGAAGTGTTTCCACTACCGAATGAATTTCTTCTTCCCCAATATCAGGAAGATGAAATGGTATAAAGGATTTCATTTGTTAAGCTATATGGTTAATCTATTCAAGAATATGATGTGTAACCCTTGAATTCTGGCTGTCTCATATTTTTCCCACCAAATCTTACCAGAAAACTTACATTACACATTCTAAAACTACGCCCCTTAATATAGTAGGATGGAGCGGCAGTCCAAGGGATTTGTCAAGAACCAAAGCAAAAAATGGGCCACTTCCTAGCGTGTTTTCGTAATTGGAATGGATTCCAGGAAGAAGACTGTGCACCTTAGGGAGTTGATGCAGAAAATACTCGAATGCTAAAACTTTCTCGGTTAATCGAAGAATCTCAACCGTTTCTCGTAAAGCAGTAAGGGCTTGAGGTACTTCCATCAGATTCGGGCTCAAGCACAACGGCTTGTTCAGCACCCTTTATAGGGGCCAAAATCATCTAGGCACCACTACCACACCCCACTTCAAAACTTTTGCACCCACGAGGTTAATATCATGAAACAAAAAAAATTCACGGCTGGCATATCTTTTATCACAACGATAGCCCACAAGGGGGGCTGCTAGTTTCAGTTGGCTGTCAAGTTGCCCCTTTGACATACTTACCTCTAACTTACCCTCATGTTAAATGTAGCTATCAGAAATACCTTAAAGGCATATTAAAGCTTCTGCTAAGAGCCCCAAGCTACGCTTCCCATAGGAGCCTTTAGACAATTCGTCACTTTTCACAGCTCAGCTTTTCTCTTACTCATACCCTCCGCGCAATTATCTGAAAATCGTTAGAATTTTTGTATGATGCCAAGATAATGGGTGTTTCCTACCTTTAGTCGTTCAAGGACCGAACACAAAAGCCAAGAAAAAGGGGCAAGCATTCTGAGAAGGGGGCGTGCAAGCGTGACTCGTGAAATATCAATGCGACAATCCGGGAAAAGCTGAATGATATCTTGCCTCTTCACACCAAGGACATTTGGGTTCCAAGGGTTATTGACGTGAAAATCATACCAAATAATAGCCCCATCAGCTTTTAGGACTCGTAGCATTTCTGATGCAATCTGTTGTCTCATGTTATGGTCTAGCACCGAAGAAAAAACCGTCGCTTGAAGAACAAGATCAAATGTACCGTTGGCATACTCAAGCTCTGTGGCACTCCTACATTCAATCCGCATGGATTCTGGACACAAGCGCCTTGCTTCATCTACTCGATCCGGCAACAAGTCAATCCCAGTAATATTATGAGGTCGAACACCCCAATTGATGAACTGCCGGAGCCAATATCCTCTCCCACAACCGACTTCCAGTACCACTTTATCTTCTAGACGAGAAATACCCTTCTTCTTCAGCAGATCTAAAACCTGTCTTTCTCGCTCCTGAGTTATGAAAAGGTGGCTAGGGTTGAACCAGGAGTACCGATCATCACACTGGCGCTTAGCATAGGCCTCGTGAATTCGCGCCTCTTCAACTTGAGATGATCGGGAAGTGCTGGGCATTCTTAATAACTTACCTTCAAAATGCCAGTATATATTCCATCCTGTCCGTCAATATTTCCCATGGCCGCCAACCAAGTTGTCATAGGGTCACATGTAGGAGAAGAAAGGATAAGACTAGCTAACTTAACAAATTCTCTCCTCATCCATGTCGGGATGATCATCGTATCTTTTAACTATGCCGATGTGGTGAAACTTTTCAGTCTCGATAAAAATCCTCAACAACCCGCACGACCTTAACTTGCTGGTCTTTGGTTAGTTCGGGGTAAATGGGTAGTCCCAGATTCTCTTGGCAGGCTTGTTCAGCCTCGGGCAGGTCTCCAACTGAATATCCCAAGGACTGGTAACATTCTTGAAGATGTAATGGCATGGGGTAATATATTTCAGACCCAATACCCTGCTCCTTAAGATAAGTGCGAAGCCCATCCCGTTTGGGAACTCGGATGATAAATTGATTATAGATGTGATAATGCTGAACATTACATTCTCGATAGACTGCTTTAGGAACGCGTAGGCCTATCTTTTCTGACAAACCACTTTCCTCAAATAGCTTTTCATACCGCATGGCATTTTGTTGTCTCATCGAAGTCCATCGGTCCAGATACGGCAGCTTCACATTGAGAACACTCGCTTGAAGTGTATCTAATCGAAAGTTCCCGCCTACAGCTTTATGATAGTATTTGGGTCTTCCTCCTTGTGTCCGTAACAAGCGAACCCGATCCGCCAGAGCTTCGTCATTCGTCACAACCATCCCACCATCCCCGAGGGCCCCAAGGTTTTTGCTCGGGAAGAAGGACAGGCACCCCATGCTTCCCTTACTACCTGCCCGACCACCGTCTCGATATTCCGCACCAATAGCCTGTGCCGCATCCTCAACAACAGCCAGTCCATGGTCAGCTGCAATCGCCAGAATGGGATCAATATCTGCACATTGCCCATAGAGATGCACAGGAAGAATAGCTCGCGTTCTTGATGTGATGGCCGATTTGATTTTTTCAGGGTCAAGATTGAGAGTGAATGGATCAACATCCACAAATATTGGTTTTGCGCCCAGGCGGGTAATACATCCCGCGGTCGCAAAAAAGGATAAAGGGGTCGTGATTACCTCATCACCCACCCCTATCCCAAGAGCCATCAACGAGACTAATAAGGCATCCGTCCCAGATGACACACCAATACCGCATCGCGTCTGACAATATGCGGCAACCTTCTCCTCTAGTACTTTCACCTCTTCACCCAAGATATAGCTATTTTTATCAATCACGCGCTCAATTGCAGCAAGAATGTCCTTACGGATGGGTTCATGTTGGGCACTCAAATCTAATAAGGGAACGATCATTGCGACCTCTTTCTTTCTTTACAGCTCACTGGGTTTTCAGTGTCTACCTCCTCGGCCATTGTATATTGATCACCACATACACACACGGCTTCTTGTTTTTGCCAGACCAATTTCACCCCACATTCACACATCCACCCAGTAACCTTGGCTGGAGCACCAACAATTAGGGCATAATCTGGCACATCTCTGGTCACCACAGAGCCAGCTCCAATAAAGGCATATCGTCCAATCGTCACCCCACAAAGGATAGTACAATTCGCTCCAAGGGTCGCACCCTTCCGAACAAACGTTGTTTTCAATTCTTGCATTCTCGGAATATCGCTTCTCGGATTCAACACATTCGTAAACACCATTGAAGGACCGCAGAACACCGAATCTTCTAACGTCACACCTTCATACACCGAAACATTATTTTGAATTTTCACACCATTCCCAACAGATACGTTGGGACCGACAACGACATTCTGGCCAATTTTGCACTGTGTCCCTATCCGAGATCCTTTGAGAATGTGGGACACGTGCCAAATGCTCGTTCCTTCACCAATTTCGACCCCCTTGTCCACGAAAGCAGATTCATGTGCAAAGTAGGTGGTAGATGGTGGGAGTGTCTCGTCGGCATCACTCATTCGTTGCTTCTTCATAGCCTCTTGGCATTGTTCAAGCACCGTCAAAACCCGTAGGCCTTCCTCCCCATCTGTTCGCGGAACATTGCGAGATTGCACGCAATTAACAAAATGTAAGCACTCTTCTCGCAAGGGCTCGTTCACTTCCAAAGCCAAGGGTAAGGCATCGGCTTTATTCGCAATCGGGTTCTGCCCTTTCCAAGCAATGGAATGCGGATACAAAAGGAGTTTGTCCGTTTGTTCCATATTTTCTTCTCGCCTAATTTTCCCCAAGTTGAGACGATTCGAATAAATGTATTGAATTCGCCCAAGTTCCCCAGATTCAATCAGTGCTTTGAGCTTCAGAATGGCTGGATGGTACCAGAGCAAGTGGACAACCATGAGAATTCTTGACTGGTCCCGCGCAAGAGCCACAAGCTCTTTTCCCTCATCCACGAACAAACAGAGCGGTTTTTCAACAAACACATCCTTCCCAGCGAGAAGTGCTTCCCGTACCAAGGTGGCATGCGTCTCAGCTGGAGTCGAAATCGCAACAGCTTGAATCGTCGAATCATGCAAGACTTCTTGATAGGTCTTAAGCAATTTTACATCAGGATATGTCTCTCTCAATGTTGCAAGCGTCTCAGAATTAGTTTCACACACCGCATACAATGCGTTAATCGCATGAAAGTTTCGAACAAGGTTTTTTCCCCAATAACCAGAACCGACGACTGCAACTTGGGGAATATCAGCGGGAGCTCTTGAACTCTCTTTTACGGACATATTATTAGGGTTCCTAATGGTGGAAACGAGAAATTTTTATATTCTTTTATCACTCAACTCCTAGGAAGCTTCGGGACACCCATACCGAACAGATTCCCGAGAAATCCAAGGGCATATGAAAAATGCATGATCAACGCTGCGAAAGGAAACAAAACCCCTGCCTGGCTTCTCTCCTTTATCGTTATCCACATACCTCCTGAGATCAACACCAATCCATATGCAAAGAAGGGGACACACCCTAATCCAGCCCACCAGAAGGGA
>JAVJHY010711998.1:0-12026 GCA_035593235.1 Phascolosoma agassizii | reverse complement strand
CAGAGTGAGGATCGGAAAGCGATCGCGCACGTCCACCTGGCCGAGCACGAGCAGCGCCGTGATGCTGCCCGCGTCGATGACGAACGGTCGCTCGGGCGCGCTCTCGGTCGCGAGCAGTTCCTTCCCCGCCGTGCGTCGCATGCGCCAGCTGTTGGCGAACCAGCCGCACTCCATGCGGATCGCGACCTCGCCGCGCTTGAGCAGGATCTCCGCTGCCTCCAGCTTGCCGTCCACGAGGGTTTGCGAGATCAGCATCTCCCGTGGACCGTCGACGTGCGGCGAGTAGCGCACGCGTCCGACGAACGAGAGCGACCCGTCGAGCAGACGCGCCACGACGAATCGCTCCGTGCGCATGTGCAGGCCGAACGACGACGTGCGCGCGAGACCGCTGAGGATGACGACGGCGCCCTCGGGCACGGATGGGGGTTGCACCTCTTCGACCGTGTTGAACGCCTCGCGCCGTTCGTCCTGCGTTGCGACCACGGTGGCGAGCAGGTCGTCGAGCTCGGGCCCCCCGAGCACGCGGCCGCGCACCACAACGCGATCGATGTCAGTGAGCGCGCGCACGTCCACGGACGGGTCCGTGTTCGAAACGATCAGACTCGCGACGGTTCCGCTCTGGATCGTCCCGAAGCGTCCGTCGAGACCGAAGGCGAGCGATGCCCCATGGGTCGCGGCACGAAGCACGTCGGCGGCGGGAATCCCGGCCGCCTGCCAGAGCTCGAGTTCGCGATGCAGCGCGCGCCCCGGGAGCAGCCACGGCTGCGCCGCCCCCGAGCCCGGAATCAGCCGCACGCCGACGTCGAACAGCTCCTTGAGCGCCGCGGTGCGCTTGTCGAGCATGCGCTTGCCGCGCTCGACAGCCTCGGGGCTCATCGCGCGCGCACGAACGTTGAGCTCCGTCTGCCACCACACCGAGTAGTCGGGTGAGAGCACCGACAAGACGGACGCGACATCCGGCGCCGTCGCTTGGTCTTCGAGTTGGATCGCGCTCGCGCGCATCATCGGAACGAGCGGCGCATCGGCGTCGACGAGCTGCTGCCCAGCCACCCGGAACGCGCTCGGTTGCACGATCTCCCAGGGGACCGACGGCGGTCGCAGCGCGTCGAGAAAGTGCAAGCCGTCCTGTCCCGCGGCGAGCAACTGCTCGAGGGTCAGCGCCTGCGGCAGCGGCCCCCAGACGTCGAGCGATTGCTCGTGCCCGAACTCGACCACGCGCGCGTGGATGTCCGCGGACAGACCGGGCATGGTCGAGAGAAAGTCGACGCCCTCGTCGACGAGGATCGGCACGAGTTCGTCGACCATTCCCGGGCTGCGTAGAATCACCGCGGCGGCGGACGAGGGCGGGTCCCCGTCGAGCACCGCGCCCGCGGTCAGAAGATGTGGCCCGAGCGCGCGCGCTCGCTCGCCCGGTTGCTTGGCTTGGGTCAGCGTGACGTGATCGCCACCCACGTCGCGCACGGCTCCGATGCCGGCCAGCGTGTAGAGCAGATCGTGCTGGGCGTCGAAGTTCACGTAGCCGTCGATCAACGCGGGGACCACGTGCTTGCCGGTGACATCGACGCGTACGCATCCGGCGGGGAGCTCGAGGTCTGCTCCCACGTCGACGACGGCGTCGTCCTCGATGAGCACAGTCGCCACGCTCGGCGCCTCGCCCGGGATCATCGTGTGGACCGTACCGCCGACGAGCGCGATCGAGCCGTCGGGGAAGGGGACGGCCGGGGCCGGATCCAGGGGCACCGTGGAGGATGCGGCGAGGGCGAAGAACGCGAGGGACGTGCGCGAAAGCATGTGGAGCGGTTCGGCGGGGAGAGAGAGCGAACGGGGGCGATCGTAGACGGAGCCCGGCGCGCGTCCATCGCGGATTCGCGCGCTTCGGCGCGACGAGCGGGGCGAATGGACGCCGCCGGGCACCGACGGCAGAGCAGGGGGGCGCTCCGATCGCCGGAGGACAGGCGCAACCCGAACCGATCAAATACGGGACCATACTCGGGCTCGTCGTTGTCGTCCGGAGCTCCGCGGCGCATCCTTATGGCCCTTCTCTACTCCTGCCCAACTCTATGACGACGCTCCCCCACCTCGCCCGCTACGTTCGCGAAAGCCGCTGGTCGGATCTCGAGGACGCCTGGACCAGCCTCATTGTCGAAGATCCGGGGATCCAACCGGCCCTCGATGCCGTCGCTGCCGCCGGTCTGCGCAAGGAGATCCCCCGCTGCGTATCGTTCGTTCGCGAGCAGGCCGAGGTCCTGTTGGCCGCGGGCCGTGCCGACGAGGCCGCGCGCCTGCTCGGCCGGACCATGTTGCTCGGCGGATCGCCCGGCGAACTCGCCGCGCCCCTCGTCGAATGCGCGAAGACCGCCTGGGAGAACGAGGATTTCTGGGAGCCGTTCGTCGAGCTCTCCGGATTGAGCGAAACCGCTCCGGACATGCGCGGCGCATGGCGCGCCTTCGAGAAGCTGCTCTCGATCGAGCCCGGTCGCATCATCTATCACGCGAAGGGTTGGGGTCTCGGAACGGTGCTCTCGAAGGACGTCGCCGAGCGCGAGGCGAAGATCAAGTTCGCGTCGGGCCGCGGGGACACGTTCCCGTTCAAGACCGCGATCGACATCTTCGAGTTCCTCGACGAATCGGACCTGCGCTGCCTCGTCGTGACCGACCCCGAGGAACTGCAACGGCGCCTCAAGAAGGAGCCGCTCGAGGTTCTGCGCTGGATCGTTACTCGGAACGGCGGCAAGGTGAATCACGCGGGCATCAAGCTCGCGATGGGAACGATCGGCGTCGACGGCTCGCGCTTCACGGCCTGGTGGCGGCGCGCGAAGAAGGCGGCCGAGGCGAGCGAGTGGTTCGAGATCAGTGGTCCGTCGACGCGCTCCGTCGTTCGCCTACTCGACGTCGCGTCCGATCCCGCCGAGAGCATGAAGCGCCAGCTGAAGCGCGCGAAGAGTCTCAGCGAAGCGCTCACACGCGTGCGTGCGCTCGTCACCGGCGGCGCCGCTTCCGAGGAGGTCGTCAAGGCTGCCATCGAGACGGTCGAGGAGCTCGCGGACGAGATCGAGGACGACCTGCCGCACCGCCTCGCGACATGGCTCTTCCTGCGTGAACAACGCGGTGAGACGCCCGAGGTCCTGCGCGAATCGTTCCAGGCGGCAGCCGACCTCGGCGCTGATGACGATCCGTCGCAGCGACCGGCGCTCTGGAATCTGGGCCACATGGTGCCCGGTTCGCGCGATCAGGAACGTTGCATCGAGCTGATGGCCGAGATCCTCGGGGACGAGTGGCTGGACCATGCGGCCCGGCACCTGCACCACGCCGCGCCCGGCATGGCACGCGGTTTGGTCGACATGCTCGCGCAGGCGGGACGCACGGACGACCTGATCCGTCACTACAAGAGCCTGCTCGCGAGGCCGACGCGCAACCCGATCATGCTCGTGCGCTTGGCTGAGCACCTCGAGAACAGCGACCGCGTTGCCGACCTTCCGCCGGACCTGCGCCGCGCGCAATGCATCCTGCAGCTCGCCTGCCACCTTTATAAGAGCTCGGCCGGCGACACGATCCTCACCCGCGCGCGCACGCGGTTGAGCGACGCGCTCACTGCGGGCGATCCTCCGCTCCTGCGACGCCTGCTCGCGACGGCGGACGAAGACGGTATCCGCAACCTCGCGAAGATGATCGAAACCGGCGTCGACCGCGAGATCGATCGGCTCTTCACGCGCATCGCCGTGGACCTCTCTCCGACGATTTTCCGTGGCGAGGACCGTCCCTTCTGGGAAGGCGCGGGGATTTGGACGTCCCGCGCTGGCCTCGCCAAGCGTGAGGAGGAGCTGCGCGTCCTGCGTGAGATCAAGATCCCGGAGAACGCGGAGGCGATCGGCAAGGCCGCGGCGTATGGCGACCTGTCGGAGAACTCCGAATGGGAGGCGGCCATCGAGGACCAGCGCAATCTCACGCAACGCGCGATGGAGCTGGAGAACGCGGTGCGCGATGCGCAACTGCTCGAGAACGCTGCACTCCCCGACGACACGGTCGCGCCGGGAACGCGCGTGACCTATCGCGACCTGACGAACGACACAAAACAGACCGTCGACCTCGTCGGTCCGTGGGATGTCGAGCACGAACCGCACGTCTCGTATCGCTCGCCCCTAGGGCTCGGGATGCTCGGTGCGCACTCGGGCGACAAGCGCTCGTTCGACCTACCCGGCGGCCATATCGAGGTCGAGATCGTCGAGATCGCGGCGCTCTAGCAGGCGTGAGCCTCCCACGGCCTGCTAGCGCGGCGGCGTGGGCTCTCAGTCGAGAGCCCCGCCGTCGACCACGCTGACCGCGGCGCCGGGCAACGTCGATTGCACGCGTGCCAGGAGCTCCTCGACCTGCGCATCGTCGCGCATTCCCAGGACGAGCGTCGCCTCGAAGTTCGTCCCCTCGGTGTCGACCCGTCTGAGGTCGACGCTCGGAACGCCGTCCCGCACGCCGGCCAGCAGCGTGCGCAGTGCGGCGTCGCCCGTCCCTTCTTTGATCGCGCTGACCACGTGCACGATCACGTGCGGCGCCAGCGCGCGCGTGCCGCGCTGCGTCAAGAGCCCCATGTACAACAGGATGCCGACGATGACGAGCGATGTGATGAGCCGCAGGTCCGTCATCGTCCCAGAATTCGTCGGATCCGAAGCGCCGAACCCGAGCCCGATGCCGATCGCGAGGAACAGATAGGCGAGCTCCTCGGGTTCCTTGATCGGAGTGCGGAAGCGGATGATCGACAGCGCGCCCACGAGTCCGAGTGAGAGCGCGAGCGACGTCTTGACGACCGTGATGACGAGCATCGTTGTCGCGGCGATGTAGACGAACGACCGCGCGAACTTCGGCTTGTTCGACAGCACGGGGGCGAAACGCACGTAGTGCCAGGCGAGGATCTGGGACAGGATCAGAACGCCCGCGAGGTTCGCGAGGGTCTGCACCAGGTTCGACTGCGTGCCGCCGAAAGTGGACTGGAGGAATCCGAGCGTGCTCATGGGGCTGTTCGAGGGACGACGTCGATGGAGCGCGCGACGGGACGCGACGCGTTCATTCGAAGAGGACGCGCGGCGCGCCCCACACGGGGTCCGCACTCTGGCCGCTCGGCGACGTCACCGCCAGCTCGAATCGGACTGCGCGACCGGAGAAGGCCGAGAGATCGAGCTCCCAAGGCACCCACGCCTCGCCTTCGGGCACCGCGACGCGTCGCGACCCCTGCTCCTCGCCGTCGACGCTCACGCGGAACACCACGTCGCCGCTCCCCGGCGAGAGCAGCCCGAGCGACGCCTCGAAACGCGGGCGGTTTCCGAGCGGTAGATCGCTCCACACAACGCGCTTCGGGAACGCTTCACCCCCAGACCTTCCGCGGAGTGGCATCCGGATGCCCGCCCGGTTCTGACCGGCGAGGATGTTGGCGAGCCTGCGCGTGACCTGCGGCGAAGCGTCGCTCGCGTCGGGGACGAGCGTGTCGAGGTGGAGTTCGTCGAAAGCGGTCTCGTCGACGAACGTCTCCCCGCGGTACTCGGCGTAGTAATCGATCCGCGGCGCGAGCGAAGCACACGCGATGACGCCGCTCGTGCGCGAGAAGGACTCGGTGATCTTGACCCAGTGTTCGTCGAGTCGAATCGAGACGATCGCCCAGCTGACCGGTTCGGCGCCGAACGGATCGACCTCGGAGCCAAGCGTGCGCGCGACGGCGTTCAAGCGCGCGACGGAGTCCGCGGCCGCGGGGCGGATCTCGAGTTGGGATGCAACAACGACTACCGCGCCGGGACGCGCACGGTTGACGCTTCGCTCGAACGCGTCGGCGTCACCCTCGTCCCTGTGGGTGTCGAACGTGACGTAGTGCGCCAGGTCGCCGTTGGGCGCGACCTCGGCGTACCGAAGCCCCGGCGTGCCCGCCCACGAACCGAGTGTGTAGGCGCCGACGTAGATCACGTCCGAGAGCGTCTCTTCGTTCCCTGTCCCGACGGACCCGCGCGGAAGGTAGCGCCCCCGCGACGCGGCGAGCAAGTCGAGCGCCTCGCTCGTTCCGGGGAGGCGTGCGTCCTCGCGCGGGACGATCTCAGCGAAGAGGCGAAGCGCGAGGAGCGTGACCGCGAGCGCCAGAACGGGGCGCAGGTTCACTTGCCAAGCACTCCGTTGCGGTAGAGCTCGTCGACGTCGACGTCCTCGGCGGGAACCGAGCGGCCATCGACGTTCAGCGTGCAGCCCGTTTGCACGAGCGTGTCGCCGAGTCCGCTGTCTTGGAGCGTCAGCTCGGTCGCATCGAGACGCGCGGGCCCGAACTCGGGCTTCTTCACGAACACGGCGAGCGCGTAGCTGCGCGCGCCCGCGACGCGCATGCCCCGCACTTCGACGTCCGAATCGTCCTTGACCGCGACGCCGATCGAGACATCGCGTGCCTCGCAATCGGTGATCGTGCAACGCGTGCGTTCGCCGATCGAGAGCGCCTTGTCTCCGAGCGCCTCGAACACGCAGCGCTCGATCGTGACGTCGCTGCCGGAGAGGTCGATGCCGTCCGCCGCGCCGCGGACGAAGCGGCAGTCGACGAGCTCGCCGCTGATGAAGTCTCCGTCGAAGCTGTCGGACTCGCATGCATCGAAGACGACACGCATCATCTTGACGTCCGCACCGAAGACGTTCAGTCCGACCTCGGCGCGCGTCCCCTCGAACGAGCAGTCCTCGAGCGTCACCGCCGAGCGATAGAACGTGACGCCACCGGTCAGCACCCACGCGCGACGCTGAACAGCGTCCGTCGCGCGCACGACGGTGTGGCGAACCCACGACCGTCCGGACGCGCCCAGCACACCGATCCCCCGCCACCCCGCTGCTTCGTCCTTAGGCTCGAGCACAACAGGAGCCTCCGCGCTGCCCGCGAAGACGAGGGGGCTTGTCGTAAGGAGCACCGCGTCCGCGTCGAAGCGTAGCGTCGTTCCGGCGCCGGCGTGGAGAGTCATTCCCGTGGGAACGACAAGGTCGCCCTCGACGTCCCAGACTCCCGGGCGGACCCGCAGGCCTGGTGCCTCGTTCGGAAGTTCGAGGAACGGGTGGAGCGCGAGCGCCTCGTCGAGCGACGGAGCCGCCGGTCGCCCGCCCTCTTCTTCCCAGGCGGCGTCCGCGCGGCGAAAGCGCAACGCTTCGGAGTGCACATCCGCCGCGGCGATCGAACGAAACTCGACCCGAACGTCGAAGTCGATCGAATCCACCGGATCGACGCCCGTGCGCACCGAGCGCTTGAGCGCGTCCGCGTTCGTCAGCGCGGTGAGGCGCGGATCGATCGGAAAGCGAAAACGACTCGAGGAGTTGTCGTTCGAGAGGACGACCCCGCGCCCCTCGCGCTCCGGGAGAACCGTTGCACGCTCGGGGCCGTCGACAAGCGCATCCCCGGCGCGAACGAATGTCCCGTTCGCGAACCGAAACCCGTCGACCACGACAGGAATCGCGTTCGTCGCCCACGCGTTGACTTCGAACTCACCGGCGAGGATGTCCGCGCCCGGGTCGTCGAGCCGGTAGGCGGCTTCCCAGTTGATCGCGTCGTTCGAGTAGAGCAGACGGCGCAGGAAGCTCTGCTGCGCGCGAAGCCGGCTGCGCAGTGCGGCAGCGCCAGAGGACGCGTCGAGCGTTCCCTCGGCGATGAGCGCGGCCTCGTAACGACTCAGCTCAGGGCCGAGCTCCTCGAACACCTCGTCCAACCACTCGGTTCTACAGTACGTCCCGAGCTCGCGAAAGACGCCGTTGTAGTAGGCGCGCGAGTTGTTGTACTCGAGCACGAAGCCGTTCGCGCGAAACGGTACAGGCAGGCGCGCCGTTTCGTCCCCCGCCATACTGTCGAAGAGAATCGGCTCGAGCCGGTCGAGCACCGGATCGTGATAGAAGCGGATGTTGTGCCACGCCAACGCGTGCGAGATTTGGAACACCGACGCGAGCGCGTTGGCGCGCGCGAGGAGCTCGACGTTCAAGATGCTGTCCAGCGTCTCCCCCCCGAGTTCGTCCATCTGCTTGAGCACGGCCATGCGCTCCGATAACGCACGCTTCGAAGTCAGGAGGGACTCCAGGGCGCGCATGTCGTCGAGCGCTCCGTCGAGCATCCTCGACAGGCTCTCGGTCTCCGACAGACGGCGCTCGCCATACGCGCGCGCGGCGCCGATCACACGTCCGGCTGGTCCGTGGTCGACGATCTCACCCGGACGCGCGGCCGTCCCGCGCACCTTGTGCTGGTCGAGGCGGCGCGACCAGGACGTGCCCTCGTCCCAGAGCACGATCGGCCCCTCGCGCCTTCCCTGGGCCTCGAGCATCTCCTTGGAGAAGTGCTCCTCGAGGTAGAACACGCCCAGCGCGTTTCCGTTCAAGACGACGTTGACGAAGGTCCCGCGTGGCGCGAGGACGCCCTCGCGCCGGCCGATCGCGAGCACGAGCCACTCGCGCAGCATCCCGCGCGTGCGCGGCGACTGCACGGAGAACGTACGCATCCCGAAGAGCTTGTCGCCCTTCAGAGTCACGCGCAGCGACCACTTGTCTTGCGCGAGATGATCGAGCCAATCCCCCTTGAGCCGCACCTCCGCGTCAACTTGCTTCCCAAGTGCGGTGACGGTCGCATCGACCGAGTCGCCTTCCTCCTGCATGATGAGCCGCAAGCGCTGCGCGCGATCGTGCGCCCCCTGCAACGTGACCGCCGACGCGTGCGGCAATTCGACGCGCAGCGTCTCGAGCCCGTTGTCCGGCACCTCGTCCGGCACCGTCGCGAGCACGAGCTTTCGATCGAGCACGATTTGCCCCGCGCCCGGCGTGTCGTCGTTCGGGCGCGCACCGCTCAGGCCCGAACGCGTCGACACTCCGAGTGCGTAGCCGATCGCGAGAATCAAGAGCCCCACCCAAACGCCTTCCGTGGCCCGTGTTCGGTTCTTGATGTACATTCCGGTGGGACGACCGCGTCCGCCGCACGCAAGAGAATGACCTGCTCCACGAAGGCCCGGCGACGATCCAATCCTATCCGAAAGCGTCGTCGCGCCGCGCCGACGCGCGGCCTCGTATTCGCGCTCGCACTCCCCCTTGTCGGTCTCGGTCAGGAATCCGAGCTCGCGCGAGTGCTCGCGGAACATCCGGCGCAAGCGATTCTCGGAACGCTCGAGCTCCCCTCCGAAGGTCCGCTCCGCTTCCTTGCCGCCGGGCATATCTACGGGACGCCCGGAATGAAGCGCCAGATCCCGGCGAGCACGTTCGTGAGTCGCATCGACGACCTCGCGGCGCTCGAGCCGAACTTCATCGCGCTGCTGGGCGACTTCGTCGGGGGCTACAGCTGGATGCCCGAGACGCTGCCCGTACTTGAGCGCCTTGGCGCACCGGTGTTCAACTCCCCCGGCAACCACGATGTGACTCGACGCGCCGAATACGAGGAGCGATTCGGTCGCACGTGGGGCGGCTTCCGCGCGGGGACCAGCCTCTTCGTGTTCCTCGACACCGAACTCGATGCCTGGCGCATCTCGCCCGCGCAGGTCGACTTCCTGCGCCGCGCGCTCGCGGCCGCGGCGAACGAGGACATCGAGCGCGCCTTCGTCTTTGCGCACCGCATGATCTTCGCGGCGGGCGACGAACGCTACGACATCGCGTTCCAGCACTCGAACAGCCGCTCAAAGTGGCCCGGAGGCTCCAATTTCCAATCGGATGTCCGTCCGCTCCTCGTCGAGTTCGCGCGCACGCGCGAGTTGACCTGGTTCTCCGGCGACGTCGGCGTGCGTTGGTCGATGGGGCTCTTCCACGACTTCGACGAGCGCACCGGGATTCGCTATGTCGCCTCGGGCGTCGGCGAGCAGGCCTGGGACAATGTCCTGCTCGTGGACGTCTCCGCGGATGGGCGAACGGTCATCGAGGTGATTCCGCTCGTCGATCCAAGGCTGCCTGGCCTCCATTGCTGGGGGTTGGACGAGTGGAAGGAGCACTTCGCAACGCGCCGGGCGGTGCGCTTGACGCGCGAGGCGCGCGGCGTCCGGACGCGCCCCAGCGACGAGTAGCCGGTCCCCCACCGCTCGTCTTGCAGCTGCGGCTCGCGCTGCGCACAGAAAGTCGGCATTCGCGCCTTGATCACAAGGTCATGATGTTATGCTTTTTGCCGTGAGCATCGATTCCACCCTCTCCGCGCGGACCCCCGACCTAGGGGGCGCCCTGCGGCTGCTCTCCGACCCCACGCGCCTGCGCATCCTGGCCCTGCTCGAGCGTGAGGAGCTGGCGGTCGGTGAGCTGTCCCGTGCGCTCGACCTGGCCCAGAGCCGGGTATCGAACCACTTGCGGCTCCTGCGCGACGCCGGGCTCCTCTTGGAGCGCAAGGAGGGTACGAAGACCTTCCTGCGCCTGGATCGACCGCAGAAGGGCGAGCGCAGCGGGGTTCCAGCAGCGCGCCTCTGGTCGGTCCTGCGCGAGGAGCTCGACGAGCTGCCCGAGCACGGCGCGGATCGCGTGCGACTCGAGGGAGTGCTCAACTCGCGCGAATCCGACGGGACCTTCTTCGATCGGCGCGCGGGCGAGTGGGACAAGTTTGCCGGCGCATTTGAAACGGGACGCGCACGCGAGCGCGCCGCCGTTCATCTCCTGCCCCGGGACTTTGTCGTCGCGGATCTTGGCTGTGGCACCGGGTACATGGGCGAGGCGTTGCTCGAGAACGTGTCGCGCCTGATCTCGGTCGATCGCTCCGAGGCCATGCTCGCCGAAGCGAAGGAGCGTCTGACGCGGCGTGCGAACGGACGCACCGAACTCGAGTTCCGGCGCGGTCGCCTTGACGAACTCCCGATCGCCGACGACGAGCTCGATGCGCTCGTCGCTGGCATGGTGCTGCACCACCTCGATTCGCTCGACGACGCCGTCTCCGAGATGCACCGGGTGCTCAAGCCCGGCGGCTCCGCTTCCGTTCTCGAGCTCGCGCCGCATCGCGAAGCTTGGATGCGCGACGAGCTCGGCGATCGCCACCTCGGCGTTGCGCCCAAGGAGATTCTGGCCGCGTTCGAACGCGCCGGCTTCGAAGACCTCGCGCTCGATCCCGTCGAGGATCAATACCGTCCACGTCGCGCCGGCTCGCGCCGCGACGACGTCCCTCCGTCCCTTTCTCTTTACGTCGTACGCGGCCGACGGCCGCGTGCTCGAAACACACCCAACGACCGATGACCACTTCCACGAAGACCGCACTCGACTTCAAAGTCCAAGACCTCTCGCTCGCCGAATGGGGCCGCAAGGAGATCCGCCTCGCCGAGATCGAGATGCCCGGGCTCATGGCGCTCCGCGAGGAGTACGGGGACTCGAAGCCCCTCGCCGGCGCGCGCATCACGGGCTCGCTGCACATGACGATTCAGACCGCCGTACTCATCGAGACGCTGGTCGACCTCGGTGCCGACGTTCGCTGGTGCTCCTGCAACATCTTCTCGACCCAGGACCACGCCGCCGCCGCGGTCGTCGTCGGCCCGAACGGCACCCCGGAAAAGCCGAAGGGCATCCCGGTCTTCGCTTGGAAGGGCGAGACCCTCGAAGAGTATTGGTGGTGCACGGACATGGCGCTGCAATGGCCCGACGGTTCCGGTCCGGAGCTCATCGTTGACGACGGCGGCGACGCGACGCTGTTGATTCACAAGGGCCTCGAGTTCGAAAAGGCCGACAAGATTCCTGATTTCAATCCCGAGACCGACGCAGAAGAATATGGCGTGATCCTCGACCTCCTCCGAAAGATCGGCGCAGAGGACAACCGACGTTGGCATCGCACGGCGGAAAGCTGCCGCGGCGTCTCTGAGGAGACGACGACCGGCGTGAATCGTCTCTACCAGATGGAGAAGAACGGCCAGCTCCTCTTCCCGGCCATCAACGTCAACGACTCCGTCACGAAGTCCAAGTTCGACAACGTCTATGGCTGTCGCCATTCGCTGCCCGATGGCTTGATGCGCGCGAGTGATGTCATGCTCGGCGGCAAGGTCGCCGTCATCTGCGGCTTCGGCGAAGTTGGCAAGGGTTCGGCGGAAGCGCTGCGCGGACAGGGTTGTCGG
>JAVJHY010710947.1:0-17556 GCA_035593235.1 Phascolosoma agassizii | reverse complement strand
GGACCTGCTGCTTTTCGGCTCGATCGACGCGCCCCGGGGCGCGATCCGAATCCTGCGCCGCGGCTGTGTCGGTGGTTCCGACGAGGGCCGCTTCTGCAGTGAGGGGTCCGGTTGCTCAACGGGCGTTTGCAGTCCAGATCTCTTCGATTTCTCCGATCGCTATCACATGGGGGTTGGCCCGGTGTTGCTGGGAACAGGCGGTCCGGGCGGTGCGTATCTCGCCGCCATCGAAAGCCCCGTTCCGCTCGAGGGCTTGATCGAGAGCAGCGACACTTTCTCGTTCGTGCTCTCGGAACGGATCGACGGGATCGATCGCAACGGAGATGGGGACACGCTCGACCCGGTGGTCACGTTGCGCGCCGGCGCCACCGGCGAACTGTTTCCGATCGGCGATCTCGGTTCCATCGGCCGCGCAGTTCCCCGCGTGCGCCAGGGGCCCTTCGCGTACCCGGCTGTCGAGAGCGAAGGCGACGTGGTCGCCTTCCTCGAATCCGAGCCGCTTCAGTTCTCGACCGACCTCAACGGAAACGGGCAGGTCTTCGATACCCTCCTGCGGGTCTTCCAGGTGAGTTCGGCGGGCGCCACGGAGCGAACCACCGCGCTTCTGAGCGCGGATGCCGATCCGAAGATCGATGGTCGAGGGATTCAGGTCTCAGCGGGCCGGGTCTTCTTCCGAACCCCCGAAGCCGTCGAGGCTTTCCAGAGCACAGAGCGCATCACCGAGGCCGTTGGAGGCGGGGACGTCCAAGGCTGGAGCAAGGGCCCCTCGATTTCCGGGAGTGGGGATCGAGTCGCGTTCACCAGCAGCTCCAACGATCTCGTCCCCGTCGATGTGAATACGACCTCAGACGTCTTCGTTCATGACCGACCCAGCGGACAGACGGAATTGGTCGATGTGAGCTCGTCAGGGCTACAGGCGACGCGCTCTTCGAGTACTGCCTCCATCTCCAAAGATGGGCGATATGTCGCATTCTTCAGTCCCGATGGTCGGCTCGAGGAACGCGACACCACGCCTCTGAACAGCGCGGGTGACTTGTACGTCCGCAATCTCGATGCTGGCACCACCCGCCGCATTTCGATCGCTGATGACGGGAGCCGCTCGGACGGCTCCCAGATCAACATTACGCCCGCCATCGCCGGGGATGGGCGTGTCGTCGCCTATTCGACCACGGCGACCAACCTCACGCCCATCGCCGGAAACGGGATGCGACAGGTCCTCCGTCACGATCGTGATGCGGACGAGGACGGAATCTTCGATGAGGATCCGCTGGTGGATCCCGGCGCCATCTCCACCGAACTCGTGAGCATCGACCTCCAAGGTCTCCCGGGGAACGCCGCTACGACCGGCCAATCCATATCCGCCTCGGGAGAGAGCGTGGGCTTCGGCACCACCTCGACCGACATGATCCCGAACGATCCCACGACATCGGGTTTCGGGATGGTGCGAGATGTCACCACCGACCACCGGGAGCGCGTGAGTCTCGACCTGGCGGGCGGGGTCATCCCGGGCGGCCGCACGGCCCAGGACGCTTCGGGGCGCACGGTGGCGTACACCACGAACTCACGGATCACTCCTCTGGATCCGAACGGTACTTTCGATGTGTTGGCCTCGGATCTGGACAGGGACACCCAGCGGCCTGACCTGGTCAGTGCCGACTCCAACGGCTTCAAGGGCTCGAGCCCACCTGATGCGGATATCGGCCCCTACGCGCCCTCCATCTCCGACGACGGGCGATTCGTCCTGTTCGGTTCCGAGGCACCCGACCTCGTCCCGGACGACACCAACGGAGCCTTCGATGTCTTCGTGAGGGATCGCCTCACGGGTTCGACCACGCGGGTCAGCTTGTCATCGAGTGGCCAGGAAGGCGACCTGGCGAGTCCGGGATTGTCGCAGGTCATCGCGGTCCTTCGACCCGGTGATCTCTCGAGCGACGGGCGAGTGGCCGCCTTCTCCAGTGTGGCCACCAACCTGGTCCCGGGCGACAACAACCTCGATCCCCTGGACCCGCTCTCCGGTAACGACATCTTCGTGCGCGGCCCCGATCGCTCTGACCTGGCCGCCGATCGCTCTGGCGATGGCCTTCTCGACGACACGATGTTGCGAGTCCTCGAGCCCGACGGCACGGTGACCGATCTGTGTCCGGCCAATGCTGTCGCCACTGCCGACGGCAGCGCGGTGTTCCTGCGCCCGGAAGCAGCCGGCGCCAGTTTGGCCGGAGCGTGCTCGGGCCCGACCCTGATGGGCCCCGACCTCAACGGCGATCTCGACACCATCGACGAGGTCGTGCACCTCTGGGATGGCACAACGGTGTCCAACCTCCGATGCGCGTCGAGTGAGGTCGACATCACGCAGGGATTCATCGCCGCGTTGGTTTCGGAGGCCGGAGAGGCCACCAACCTGGATGCCGACCCCGACCTCGAAGATCGCGTTCTCCACCTTCGTTCTCGCTCGGCCGGCGTCCCGGCATCTTGCGCCGATGCTACCTGGGTGAACACCGGCATTCCCGGCGTAAGGCTCGCGGCCAGGGGTAATTTCGCAGCGGTTCTCGTCGCAGAGGCAGAAGACGGTGGGCTCGACACCACCGGCGATGCTGATTCCGCGGATCAGACCCTCCGGCTCTTCGACGCGAGTCTCAACGCCTCGGTCCCGATCGAAGATGCCCAAGCACGCCAGCAACCCGCGGCTGATTTCGTCTTGGGTTCCGAGCTTCTGGCCTTCCGAACGCCGGAGGCCGCCTTCTGCGATGCTGCCAGTGCGCCGACCAGTTGCTCGGGTTCCGCCGGTTGCGCCAATGTCGCGACTTGCGATCTGAACGGCGACGGTGATTGTTGCGATGACATCCTGCAGGTCGTCGATCTGACGACGGGAATCCTCCAGAGCACCGGACAGGCCGTTCGGCCCTGCGATTTGCTGGAGTGCGATCCGCGTCGTCCCTACCGCGTGCTGACCCAAACCGTCCGCTTTTTGACCTTCGAGCCCGACCAGTCGCAAGACCTGAACGACGATGGAGACATCGCCGATCTACTCGTGCAGTTGTTCAACGCCCAGACCGGCGTCACCACTGTGATTGCCGAGGTCGTCGATCAGGGTGGAACCGCCGACGATCCTGGGCCTGGCGTCGACCCGCTCGGCGGAAGCGACCCGACGACAGGGGCACCCGACCTTGGCTCGGATCTCATCGTGGGCGCGGGCCGTTGCATCGAAGATTTTGGGGTGAGTTGTCTCGCTGATCCGAGTCTCTGCGCAGCCGATGAAGTGTGTGCTCCCGACGGAACCGGCGCGTTCTGTGGCATTCCGCGGGGCAGCTGTCAGACCGATCTAGATTGCGCAGTAGGAACGCGTTGCCTCGCGGACCCCATCGTGATCGCGGTGTCAGACACCGACCTCGACGAAATTCCAGACGGCCTCGACAACTGCGGTGCGGTCGCGAACACCAGTCAGCTGGATCTCGATGGGGATGGGGTCGGTGACCTGTGCGACCTTGAAACCTGCGGCAATGGCACCCTCGAGTTCGACGAGGTCTGCGATGACGGCAACCGGCTCGACGGTGATGGATGCTCCAGCCAGTGTGTTCCGGAGCCCCTGGGGGTGGTCATTGATATTCGCCCGAACGACCCGAGCAATCGGGTCAGAGCATCTGCGTTCACACCGATTCCTGTGGCGATCCTAGGTTCGGCGACCGTCGATGTAACCCTCGTCGATGTCGCGACCCTGACCTTCGGTCCTGGGGGCGCCACCCCAGTCCCCCCTCTCACCTTCCCGTTCTTCTATCAACTCGCCCTTCGGGATGTGAACGGGGACGGCCTTGATGATCTCGTGCCGGTCTTCTTCTACGGAGCATCAGGGCTCCCACTCGGCACCGGCCAGGCTTGCCTCGGCGGAACGCTGGCCGGCGCTGCCTTCACGGCATGCGACTCGGTCGTCGTCTGGGCTCCTTCGCCCAGCTGTGGCCTCGGGCCCGAGCTCGTGCCGATCCTCGGGCTTCTGACGGTCGCTAGGCGCCGGCGCCGGGCTGCATGAACCCGCCAGAGCCAGGCGGCTCTCCCAAATTTTGGGTGGGCTGAGGTAGGCTCATTCGGGAGGGTCTTGGCGACTGACAGGGCAGATCGAACTCGGCGCGACGAAGAGATCCACGAGATGCGCTGCCCGACGTTGCGCAAGGACTGACGAGGGCAATCGATCGGGGGATGCGGTGGAGTACGTCGCAGTCGCGAGTGATCTGCCTGGGGTCAATCCCGTTCCTGACACGCTCAGCGTGGACGGCAGGAAATTGTGCGGAAGCGTGCCGGCAATTCGGGAAGATCGAGAACCGGCGGTATCACGTCGTTGAGGAATAACTCGATCGACCCACTCAGACATTGGGTGTCTTCGGTGGGCTGGGGACCTCGGCCGGGTTGGCAAGAGGAGTCTTACGCGCTGTCGCGACGACAAGCGCCTCGTCCCTAGGGTTTCGGGAAGAAACCCGCCCGCGTCTCCCACCCCCGATCGCGTCAGTGGACGCTCGTCCCGACCCGCGGTCCTAGGGGACGAGCCATGCGACGGACCTGATCCTGCGCGCACTCGGAATGACGCCGAGCGGCGCCGAGATCGTCAACGCGACCGCGCTTGATCAACGCCCGCGCGAGGTCGCGATGGCCGCGAGCCGTTCGAGGAAGAGCACTTATCGATTCATCGATGGCGACCCCCAACTCGTAGGACTCGATGGCTTCGTCCAGCCGATCCAACGTCTCCGCACAAAGACCTCGGTAGCGATCGGCGGCCCCGTTTGGGTTGAAGACGAGCCCGGTGCCCGTGGCCAGCACGGGATCCCGAATGAAACCGAAATGGTCAAGAACGATCTCGGCGGTCGCGCGGTCGCGACGGAGAAACGCGACTTCGGCCATGATGGCGAGTGTGAAGCCGAACGATTCCCGCCGGCGAGTTCCGAAATCCATCGCGAGTAGATAGTCAGTGTGGTAGCGCGCCCGCTCGTGATCCCCGATTTCGGCGAGCCCACGGATCAAGTTCGCGCGCCACGGTGCCACGTCGGGAAACTGTTCGACGGGTCCCTCCATCATTGCGACAACAGCTTCGAAGTCCTCGTCGTCGATCGCCAACCAAACCTTGTGAATAGCAGCAGCGTAGACCGCCGAGACCGGTGCGACCTGCTTGCCTAGTTCTAGGTTTTCATCGATCCGCGCCGCCACCCCCGCGTAACGACCCTCCATGAGAGCCATGCTCGTTCGCATGCAGGCGGCGGACCATTCGAAGAAGAGCAAGCGGCGCTCTGCTGCAAATCGTTCTAAGGCCGCGAGGCTTTCATCAAGCTGGGCTCGCAGGCCCAAAACCATGGCATCCTCGGCGGCGGCGCGGAGAATCCGTCCCCGAAGCAGATCATCGACATGATGTGTCTTTGAGAGGATCAACGCCTCGCGCCACTGTTCGGTCCGCCGCTCGTGCTGCGATGTCCAGTCGAGCCCGCGACCCGAACGCAACAGGGCCGTCGCGAGAATCGCCGGGTCGTCGAGTGTTCGCGCTAGCGCGACGGCCTTTTCTCCAGCTTCGAGGGTGCGCTCGCCATCGTCGAAGTAGAGCGCTTCGCACTGAGCCGCCAGGAGCTGAGCCCGCAAGGGCGGCTCCTCTTCCCCCAACCAGGCAAGCGCCTGCTCGAGTCGATCGAACTCGAGAAGCGAGTGGTGATCCAAGTCTTCCCTGCAGGCCAGTCGACTCAGAACGGCCTCTGCAAAGAGCTTGGAATCTCCGACAGCACGGGCGAGGTCACATGCACTACTAAGCTGGGTTGCCGCTTCCCCTGCGCGACCCATCGCAAGAAGGGCCCGGGCGAAGTCGCGTAGGCACGCGATGCGTTCAGGCGGTTCGAGCTCCGCCCCGGTCGCGAGCGCCATCGCACGTTCGAACGAGGCGATCGCGTCCTGATAGGCACAGCGCCGCAGGGCCTCTTGCCCCGCGGCCCTACTGGCCTCGAAGCCGATCCTTGGCCCGAGAAGAGGGGACGCCTCGGAGGCATGGTGAGCGAGATCGTCGAGGTACTCCGGCGAATCGCGAAAAACCCGGCGAAGGCCTTCGTAAGCGATGCGATGAAGCTCGAGCCGATCGTCCGCCTCAAGGTCCAGATACAGCACCTCCGGAATCAGTCCGTGAAGGAACCGGACGGACTTCGCGTCTGTAGATCCCGAATCGAAGATCCGCCGCTCGCGGGCCTCGCCAACCAGCCGAGCCATTTGCGGGGAATCGATTGCGAGACCGGCTTCGAGCACTTCAATCTTGCTCTCTCGCCCGAGAGTGGCGGCAAATCGGATGAGCCTCCGGCACTCGGGGGTCGCGTCCTCGGTGAGCCGGCGCAAAGCCGCGTGGAGGGCGACGTCCGAGGCGGCGAGCTTGCTCTCGCCAAGGCTCGGCCTTGCAGCGATGAGTTGTTCGAGAAAGAGCGGATGACCGCCACTTCGATCCAACGCCGCGGAAACCTCTTCGGGCGACGGGGCCTCTCGCGTGCGCGACTCGAGGAATTGGACGACTTCCTCTCGGCTGAAATCCTGCAGCTGCACGATTCCAGCTGGAGAGCGCCTTGTGATTTGCTTGATCGGCTCTGTCAGGCGCTCGTTCGAAGTCGGCACCCCTCGCTGAGCGAGCAACACCAGCACGCGTTCTGCCGTGAGTTCCTCGACGATGAACTCCAGCAATCGCAGAGAGTCCGCGTCTGCGCGATGCAGATCATCGAAAGCCAGAACGAGCGGCTGCTCCTGACTCGCCCGGCGCAGCCAGTCGGCCATAGCGTCGAAGAATTGATAGCGGGACGAAACGTCTGTCTCGATGAAACCCGGTTCGGCGGCAGCACCTACGCCCAAGTTGGGAAAGACACGACCGATCTCTTCCGCACCTGAAGACACCGCTCGTGCTAGCGCTGTGGCTCCACGCTTTCGCGAATAGTCCCGAAGAATCCGCTGCCAGGGGCGGTAAGGCGGTGCGACGGGGCCCTCGCTGCAGCGTCCCGCCAAGAAACAGGCGCCCGCCGCCTCGGCCATCAGGCCCGCCTGCTGGAGGAACATTGTCTTCCCAATGCCCGGGGGACCGTAGATCCAAAACGCTTGCGACTCGACTTGGATAGCCCGGTCGAGACTCATGGAGAAATCGTTCAGAAGCCGCTCACGCCCGACAAAAGGGGTCGTTGATGCGACGTCGCCCTGCAGTACGGAGGCCTCGAGATCGAGCGCGAATCGGTAGCCCGCCCGTGGCACAGTTGCGATGACCGAACCGGTCGCAAGATGCGAGTCGACGGCGCGCCGGATCAGCCGCACCGCCCGGTGGAGCGAGCTGCGCCCGACGGCGACTCCCGGCCACACGGACGAGAGCAACTCCTCCACGGAGACCACCCTATCTCGGTGGAGAACCAGATAGGCAAGGACTTCGAGCGGTTTGGGCTCAACGGAGACAGGAACCCCAGCTTGCCGCAGCTCGCACAGGTTGCCGTCCAATTCGAAGCCCTGGAAATGGTAAATCACGATTGCCCCAGGGAAGGTTCGGCCTTTGCGCCGCGCGGTTCAAGAGCCTTCGGCCAGCCGAGGCGCGCCAAAAAGTGCCCCGGGCGGAGCTTTTCCCTGGGAATGGGCCGGAGCGTTGGGGCCGTGGAACCGATCCTCATTTCGTACCCCGCTCGGTCACGGTCGGGAGCAGGCTGTCCTTCTCCGGCCCCTGTTGTCGCGTGATGCTGTGCGGCGATGCGTGCTCGCCTGGAGATCACGGCGTACCCAGGCACAGGGACGCCACGATTGGTTCCTCGATCTCAGGCGCCGTCTTGATTCCGAAGGTCGGGCGTCGACCGATAGATCTCAATCAAAGCCGAGAGATCCATCGCTAGGCACGCGAGAGCTGCTGGGCCGGGTTCGGGCTCACGAACGGGCTGGCCCGGTGTGATCGGCGCTGGGCTGGGTGCTGCGCCGGCGACTGCTCCAGACGAGTCCCACGAGCCCCAGCATCGCGAGCGACACGGTTCCGGGCTCGGGTACGACGGTCAGCAGGGCTCTCGGGGTAAAGGAGGTATCAACGAAGGTGTTGAAGTCGGTGATGTTGCCGCTGGTGAGGAAGAGCGTGCCGCCAACGGCTGTGGCCGTGACCTGGATCTTGGCCACCATAGCGGCACTTCCGAGCGGCAGGCTGGCGCACTGCCCGTCGAAGGATGCTGCCGAGTTGAGGCCGGAACAGTCGGTTCCGGTCGGCACGACGTTCGAGATCGAATCGATCGTCAGCCCGGTCCCACTCAGCACGGCGAGCCAGGCGCCCGCCGAAACGCCCTCGGGATCGAGGGTGAGCGCGATGCTCGTGGTCCCGAGGCCGACGGTTAGGTGCGAAGAGGTAATCGTGGCGGCCATGGCGTTGAGCGGGAACAAGAAGGCAGCCCCCAGAAGAGCAAGAGCAAGTTTTCGACGCATTGAGTGGGCCTCCTGGGGCTGGAAGTGGCCCCGCTTCGTGAGGTCGTGGTTCGGCGGCCGACGATGTGTCGTTGTTATTCGCCACGTTCATGGTATTTTTCCCCCAACGGGCCCATTCGATTGACGTTGAATTCTTCATCGCAAGGGCCCAAGATTGCGAAACCCTTCGGGGATCCGCCCCGATTGGATACGGAACGCCTCTCGATGCCGACCTCGAACCGAATTGCCACACTCGCGCTCAGCCTGGGCTTTGCCCTGGGCCACCCGGCCACGGCCCAGACCTCCTTCGAACTTTCCCCAGACACGACCATCGCCATCGGGGGCGAGGTGATCGGCCCCGAGGAAGTCGGCCAAGACGATCTGGCCGGCACGGTGACGTTCACGGGGGTGGGAGTGGCACTCCCGGTGGGTGCGAACGTGGTTGCCTTTGGCCGCACGACCGGAGGAGATGCCCTGTTCAGTACGGACACCAGCGTCAATCTCGGCGGCGTGATCGTCCGGCCTGGAGACGTCGTACAGGTCGCTGCTGGCGTCCCGAGCCTGGCCTTCGACGCAGACGCCGAGGGGCTCCCGGCCGGGGCCCAGGTAGACGCGCTCAGCAAGGCCTCGGACGGGAGCCTGTTGGTTTCGTTTGACGTGACCGTACGGCTCGACGGCGTCACGTTCGCCGACGAGGATGTGGCGCGCCTCGACGCCGGCACCGGCGTCGCAACCTCGTTCTTCGATGGCTCGACGCAAGGCGTCGACTCCGCGCTCGATCTGGATGCGCTCGTCGAGCTGGGTAGCGGCAATCTGTTGGTCTCGTTCGACACGTCGGGAACGGCGGGCGGCGTCTCGTTCGCCGACGAGGATCTGATTGAGTTCGAGCCGGGCACCGGGATCTTCTCGGCGAACTACGACGGCTCTACCGAATACGCGGCCTGGGCGGCCAGCGACCTAGATGCCGCCTACGCGTCGGAGCAGCCCGACTCGGACGGCGATGGTATTCCGGATGGCGGCGACAACTGCGCCCACATGGCGAACCCCAATCAGGCCGACCGGGGCGGCATCGGCGCGGGCTCCGCACCCGACGGCATCGGCGACGTGTGCCAGTGCGGCGACGTGAACGGCAACGGCGAGGTCTCCACGGCCGATGCCCTGATCATCCGCCGGGCCATGCTGCTGCCGCCGACGGCAACCATGACGGAACCTCAGCTCTGTGATGTCGGCGGTAGCACCTCCTGCTCCACCGCCGACCCGTTCATCATCCGCCGCGCGCTGATGGTGCCGCCCACGGCAACCATCACGCAGCAGTGCGCGCCCGCGTTGCCCTGAGGCGAGCGCGAGCTGGCGTCCCGACTTGGGCCGCCAGGTGCTTGTCGCCCCAGTTCGAGGAGATCACCTCGGCCAGCGCTGTCCGGATTCCCTGCTCCGCCGGAGATGCCGAGGTTCAGGTGTCCCGCTGCGCGGCTCAAGTCTCATAGGGAAGACGAGCGGCGCCGCACCATGCCCGCGCTCTCCCTGTGTGGCGTTCCCCTAGGGGACGCGGGGAGCGATGGCCGAAGTACCGATCATCAGCGAACCATCAGCGAAGGGCCAGCGGGATTCGTGTGATCCTTCGGAGTCGTTAGGCGGTCCGGGCACGACCCCTCGAATCGAGGGCCCGAGATTTTCCCATGTCGTCGATGAGGTCTGCTCAGATGCCCGGCACCACCAATGAGTGCTTTCAAGCCACTACGCTCACAAGAACCACTTCCTTCAGGTCGTCCGCCCTCGCGTTCGACAACCCACTTTCGGCGGCGAAGGCCTCATTCGTCGTCATGGCTCTCGTTCTGGGGTGGGTGGGTTCCGCATTGGCCTCTGACGGCGTGCGCGAGATCAACCAGGTATGTGCGGCGCAGGGGTGCTTTGCGAATGACGCTCCGGGGTTCCCGGTCACGATCACCTTGGCGGGCAGCTACCGGCTCACAAGCAATCTGGCGACCCTGGACAAACGGGTCAATGCGATTCTCGTTGACGCCAACGACGTGTCCATCGATCTAAACGGCTTCACAATCGCCTGTACCTTCGCCACACTCATTCAACCGCCCGGTTGTGGCCCGATGTTCCCGGCTGGCACGGGACGGGGCGTCTCGAACACCTCATTCAAATCCAATACCCGGGTTTCCAATGGAACCATCCGGGACATGGGCTCGGACGGCCTCTGGCTCCCGTCGTTGTCGGAGGCCACGGACGTCGTCGCTTTGAACAACGGCGGCAACGGAATCCGAGTGGGTTTCGGTGCGATCCGGCGCTGCCTCGCCTCCGGAAACGGCGGCTATGGGTTTTCGCTGTCGAGGTCGTTGATCGAAGAGAGCAGCGCCCACAACAATGGCAGCGGTGGGATCGCAGGCGGGCATGTGATTCGCCACAACGTGGTCACGCTGAACTCCGGCCCCGGGATCGTCGCGCTCGGGGCCGCCCAGGTCATCGGGAATGCCGTGTCGGAGAACAACATCGGCCTGAAGCTGAGCCCGACGACCTCGTACTCCCACAACGCCGTTAGTGGTAACAGCACCAACCAGATATCCAACGGGGTCAACGGGGGTGGCAACAGCTGCAGTGGGACCGGAACCGTCTCGGTCACCTGCCCCTGAGCGCGCGCCGGGGCCAGCACAGGTCAACAACCTCTGAGCCAACGGTGACCCCGGCCCAAAGGTGACTGGCGCGGATCGCCCTTTCTCCTCTCGCGTCGGCGTTAGGTAGGACCGAGGGGCCGACCGAGCGTTCCTCATCCTGGGCTGGGCTGTGTCCACCCGTGCGCTCACTTCGTCTCACGAACAGCCCTTCGGGCCGAGCATCAGCGAACCATCAGCGAAATGCCAATGGGATGCGTGTCACACTGCGAGCTCGCGAGCTGGCCCGATGTGTCGATCGTCGCGATCGGGCCACGCTCGACCCTTCCCAAGCTCGACCCCCCAAAACGGGGGCCCGGGCCAAGCCCCTTGTCGCCGTGAGGTCTGTCCAGATGTTTCGCAACGCCAATCAATGCTCCCGATCCAGCAAACTCGCCGGGAGCGCCCCAATCCGATCGTCCGCAATCGCCCTTGTATTGGCCAGTCTCGTGTGCGCGGCGAGCGCCCATGCCACGCTGATCCAAGCCACCTATCAGATCTCCGCCTCCAACTTCCTTGGCTCGCAGTTGATTCCGCCTAGCAGTCCAACGTCCACGCAGGTTTCCGGAACCTATACCTTCACCTTCGATACGGCAGTGGAGCCCCTGCAGCTGGATATCGTTCCCGATCAAGTCACCGGTTTTCAGATGACCGACAACAATGGGGCGTCTATCGGGTTCGATGCAACCGATTCCGGCGTCAACGTCGATGTCTTCGCCGGCGGGAACTTCATTACGATCACGGTCGGGGGCATGGTCAGCGGGGTCGCCTCGCTCGTCGGACTCAGCAACGACTTCAAGACGGTCTTCCGAGTCTCGTTCACGGACTTCAGTGTAACCTCGGTCATACAGGATCTTGGGTTTGTGACTACAGTGGACCCCTATTACACAGGTCCTACGACCGTCACCCTGCTCGGGGTCTCGCCCGTTCCCGAGCCTGCCGCCGCCCTTTTGCTTGGCCTTGGGGGCCTGATCGGTATCGCGGCCAGGCGAGGAGGGGGTCGCGGGACCGCGTAGGTTGACGCCCTCGAGACCGTTCCTTTTGGATCGACCCGCAGGCCCCCGACCAGCGGCGCTGCCTCCGATTGCCCTCGAAATGCCCTTTGTCTAGCCCGCTTCCTCGTTTCGGAAAGGGCTACTCGCAGCTTTCGCATTACCACTAGGTTGGCAGTTGAAAGGGATTGCTCGTGGTGCTCCGCGGCCCGGCCGGCGCCCTCCTCTTCACCTCGCACGGTTCCAGGGCCTGGCCGAAGGCGCACTCCTCGTCCGCAGCCAGCGGTCACAGCCACCAGCTCATTGACTCGACCAATCATCGGGATATTGAAGGACGCGGGAGTGTTCGGACACGCCGATCATGGAGAGGCTGGAGGAAGCGGGGCGTCCGCCGCGGAACTCCCGTAGGGGCTCGACATGACGCGTGTCGAGCTCTGAACCATCCGCCGGATCGGCCTATGTCGAGCGAGGCGCCGCTGCCGCGGCAAGCCTCGCGCTGAAGTTCTACCGCACGGGGAGAACTCTTGGCTCGATCTTCCCTATCGTTTCGATCCCACCGGCCGGATCGATGTCACAGGAGGTTTCGATGTCTCGCCCTCTCTTCACTCGCCTTCGATGGCACCAGCGACTCTTGCCCTTGGGCATTGCCCTGTCTGTCGGGTCTGCTGGGCTTCTGGCTTGTGGCTCCTCGGAGCCCGAGCCGGTGGCCGAAGTCCCCGCGCCCGTCCCCTCGGAGGAGGTTCAAGAGCTCAGCACCGATCCGGCTCGCACCGCCCAGATCGAGATGCTGCTCACCAAAGCGGACACCGCGGTGAAGGAGGGCCGGGTGACGGAGCCGGAGAACGACTCCGCGAGCTTCTACTACGACCTGGTCCTCGCGCTCGACCCGGCCAACGACCGGGCCCTGCTGGGCCGTGAGAACCTGCTCTCCGACTACGTTCGCCTGGCAGAGGAAGCCTGGAAGAGTGGAGACGAAACTAAGAAACACGAGTACCTCGGCCGGGCAGCGGTCCTCTCCCCGTCCGACCCGGAGCTCGTCGCTGCGCGCGCGCGCCTCGCCGCTGCTCCCCCCACCCCGATAGCACCCGCCGCGGCGGCGTCTCCACCGGCGGCCGCTGCCAAGCCGCCCGCTCCTCCGAAGGCCGCGCCGAAGCGCTCCCACCCCGGTGGCGGTGGCTACGCGAACATCCACGCCGCGAAGGTGGGCTACAAGCGCGGCAACATCAGCCGTGACGAATACGACCGAATCGTGCGCTACTACCGTGTTCGCATGGACGAGGCCTTGAAGAAACTGAAGGCACGCTACCGGTCGGGGGAGATCTCGAAGGGCAGTTACCGGGATCAGGCCCGAGCCATCGAGCGGCGGTACAAGGGCTGAGTCGTGGCGTCAGCGCCTCTCTAGCCGTCGTCGCTTCGCGTTTCATGCGGATGGCGGTTTCGTTCAGCGAAATCCCGCGGAGTCCAGTCACACACGGGGACACCCGCAGACAAGACGAGTGGCGTGACGTGCCCGGTCAAGATTGCCAGCGTGACGGAGTGTGTCGCATCCACCCGCACGTCATTCTCGGGCTTACGCCTAGCTCCACACCTGGCTCTTATGAGATCAGCGACCTCGGCCTGAATTCGGGTCAAGACACCGCCCCATTGCCTCGTGCCCCGGGTTGAAAAAAGTTTTTCAATTCCCGGAAAAACTTGAGAACTCTGAAGGAATTTGAATCCTGGACATCTTCCAAGTAGCCGTTTTTGCAAAGAATCTGTTTGCTTCGTTTTGGGCACGGCGTTCGCGTGAGAAATAGACCGGGAAGGGGAGTATCAAATGATGCTTCCTGTCAAGACAAGCCTTTCCGCCCGAGACCAGTCGGGGGGACGGCATGCGAACTCCGGGGGCGCCAGGGATCTCTAGCCCGCCGGGCCGAACGAATTCTGCTGCCAGAACGCCTCTGGAGAGCTGCCGTCCAGCAGGAAGGACGTTTGCCCAGGCGTCTACCCCGACGTGCTAGCCGTCGAGACGATCCGCGCTGCCGTCGATGCCGTCGTACCCGGGCTCGGAGGCGTCCGGCCGCTGCGATTCGGGAGAGTCGTCGATGCGGTCCTCCACGTGGTGATCGAGCTGCCTGTTCGTAACGCGCAGGTCGATGCCGCCCTCGCTGCCTCGGCGATCGCCGAGCTTGGGAGCGACGAAAGTGCGAAAGCCGGCGGCCAGCTCAGCATCGCGGGCGCGAAATCGGCGGCGCAGCGTGAAAACCCCGCCCCCGATGACGGCAAGGGGCAGGACGCTCATGAAGATGGTGGCGTCGATGTAGCTGTCCTTGACCCGAAGATCGTCGCCGCCGCCGCAAACCGCGCAGGCCGCGGCCAGTTCGGGCAGGAACACTGCACCCAGTACCAACGCCCAGGGAGTCACGCTTCGAATCGTTGTGCTCATGTCAGGTACACCTGCCAGTAGAGGATCGGCCAGACACCTACCACGAAGTACCAGAAAGCTTGGCCAGCGGCGAAGGTGCTCTGAGCCAAGGCCCCGCGATTCAAGCGCAGCCAGTTCATCCCCAAGACCATGAGCGCTGCGACGGCGTGGAGCCCGTGAATCCCAATAATCAGGTAGAAGAAGCCCCCGTGCGTGCTCGAGGTCATCGTCAGGCCCTCCCCGATTAGCCGCACCCACTCGAAGCCCTGGAACACCACGAAGAAGGAACCGAGCACCAAGGCGGCGGTGAGCCACGGTTTGGCGCTCTTGCGATCCTTCCTGAAGGATCGCTGAGCGATGTACAACAGAACCCCGGAAAGAAGCAGCGCCGCCGTGTTGAGCGCAGTCTCTTCCACGGGCAGGCGGGGTTGCCCAGGCGGCGGCCAGCCAAGCAGGGCACCGGCCCGAGCGATGCTGTGGGCGCTGATCAAGCCCGCAAAGAACATCAGCTCCGTAAAGATGAAGAGCAGCATGCCGAACACGGCACTGGGCACCACAGGCGGCTGCGGGTTCGTGAGGACGCGGAGGGATGCGGCAGAACGTCCTGCCATGAGGCGTGGCTCCTAGGGGGCGCGGAGAGCCTAGTGGTGGGCTCCGCCGGCCTCGCCGGCGACGGGCGCGGTCTCGATAAAGGGCTTGTGCCAGCCGGCACCTTCCCACTTCATGACGTCCGGTGCGGTTCCGGCGAAGAGGAGCAGCATGAAAACGAGGGCGGTGGTCAACAGATAGGTCACGTAGCGGGGCTGCATGGGGATGTGCATGAAGTTCTTGATGACCAGCCATGCCTTGTAGAAGGCGATCCCGAAGGCGGTGACAAGAGTGACGATCTGGATCTCGAGCTCGGGGCCGAGGACGCTGATCCCAAGGAGTAGGAGCAACAGCAGATAGATCTGTACATAGTGCTTTTCGGAATGAGCACCGTGGTCGTCCGAATGTTCAGCCATTGTGTCCTACTTCGCGATGTAGAGGAGGGGAAAGAGGAAGATCCAGACCAGGTCTACGAAGTGCCAGTAGACGCCGATCATCTCGACCCGGTGAAGGTGTTCATTTTTTCGCGCGGTCCTGGCCACGTAGATCATCAGCGCCATTCCGGCGATCACGTGGCTCGCATGGACGCCGGCCGCCGTGTAGTAGAACGACCAGAACAGATTCGCGCTGATGACGAAGCCGTGGGAGATCTCGTAGGTCCACTCATAGGCCTTGATGCACAGGAACACGCCGCCTCCGAGGGTGGTGTACATCAAACGCCGGGCGGCCAACTTCCCGTCGCCGCGCTCGGCCGCGGCATGGGCGAGAACGGCGGTGAGGCTCGAGGTCAACAACACGAAGGTGTTGGTCGCACCGATCGCGGTGTTGGTGTTAGCCGCGTAGTCCGCCCACCAACCGTGGGAGAGCCGGCCCATGACGTACGAGGCCAGGATGCCGCCGAAGATCACGATCTCCGAAGCCAGCAGCCACCACACGGCCAGCATGCCGGTTCGGATGCCCGCGGCGGAGCGAGTGTTCGCAATAGGTATCATCGTTCTCTCTTGATTCCTTGGCTTGGTCGGTTCAAGCAGCTCGCGAAGCGAAGCTCGCGGGCCTGAGGCTCATCTTGGAATGTCGTGAGTGTGGTCCCAACAGGGAGAGCGTTTCCGCGGTTCCCATTCATTTTATCGGGCTAAGCCGCCGGCTCATTCTGGGGCCAATAATCGTCTTCGCGATCCGGATGGCTGTACTCGTAGGGGCCGCGGTAGCAGGTCGGCAGCTCTTCGAAGTTGCCGTGACCGGGAGGCGAGGGAGCCACCCATTCGAGACTGTTCGCCTTCCAGGGGTTCCGGCCCGCTGCCTTGCCCTTCCGCATGCTGATGAAGACGTTGTAGAAGAAGATGAGCTGGCCACCGAGCATGACGAGCAGAGAAACCGTCGCGAGAACCCGGAGATCCTGCATCCAGCTCACGGACAGTTCGGGGAAGTGCTCATAGTTGTAGATGCGGCGGTGTTGTCCCGCAGCGCCTAGCACGAAGAGCGGAATGAAGATGAAGTTGAAGGGGATGATCGTCAGCCAGAAGTGGGCCTTCCCCAGCGTGTCGTTCATCATCTTCCCGGTCATCTTCGGAAACCAGTAGGTCAGTCCCGCGTAGGTCCCGATGATCGCAATCGGGAAGAACGTGTAGTGGAAGTGGGCCAGCACGAAGTAGGTGTCGTGGAAGTAGATGTCCGAACCACTTGCACCGAGGAAGATGCCCGTCACACCACCGATCATGAACTCGAAGATGAAGGCCAGTGCCCACAGCATCGGGGTATTCAGCGTGATCTTCCCGCCGTAGAGGGTGGCGATGTAAACGAAGACCATCTCCGCGATCGGCACCGAGATCAGCAAGGTGGTGATCGTGAAGACGTTCGCCATCCGCGGATCGATCCCAGAGATGAACTGGTGATGGGCCCAGACCGTGAAGCTCAGAATGCCGGTACCGATCGCGGTGCCGAGCACCGTGTTGTACCCGAAGAGCTTCTTGCGCGAGAAGGTGGTGATGATCTCCGCGCAGATGCCGATGGCCGGCAGGAGCACCACGTAGACCTCGGGATGGCCGAAGAACCAGAACAGGTGTTGCCAGAGAACCGGGTCACCGCCCTTGTCGGGATTGAAGAAGCCCGTGCCCAGGTTCTGGTCGAACAAGAGCATGATCGCACCGGCGACCAGCGGACCGACCGAAGCCATGAACAGGATGCTGGCGATCACGATGAACCAAACCACGATCGGGATGTCGTAGGCCCGCATGCCTGGCGCCCGCGAGTTCATCGCGGTGGTGATGAAATTGATGCCGCCCATCAGGAAGGCCACGAATTCCAGCGCTACCGCGACGACCCATAGGGTCGAGCCCAGCGGAGTGAGATTGTATTCCGGCACGCTGGAGAGAGGCGGATAGGCCGTCCATGCGCCGCCGAAACCACCGCCTTCGACGAAGAAGGAGGCGATCAAGACGATCGCCGAGAGCAGGAAGATCTGGTACGAGAGCCGGTTGATCTTCGGGAAGACCATGTCGTCGCAGCCGGTCAT
>JAVJHY010709887.1:0-17563 GCA_035593235.1 Phascolosoma agassizii | reverse complement strand
CCCGCGCCTCGGTGAAACCGTGTGGACACACTGTGAAATGAGGCGCGGGCATTTCGAGCCGTAGATGCAGTGCTATTCACGCCCGTAGCAGGAAATCTGTGATTCATGTGGGCTAGGGTGAAGAACGACATGCGGGAAACCTTCTGCTTTCATGAGACTAGCCCGTCGCTTGGCTTGCAGTGGACCAAGCAGGAAGTAGATTCGGACACGTTCTGAAGACTAGGCTGCATATCCCAATGCATCTCTCCATGGCGCATTCAGAGTTGCAGGCTCAGCAGCCAGAATTTTTTCCAATGTCTTACGACTACATCCGGATCCGGTAACGAAGAGGGTTGAACTGTTCCCCTCGTGGCACGACTTCACCGTTGAAGTCAAAGGACACGTTCGGCGTAACATTTCCGATCACGTCTTTGGCACGTACGGTGATGGTATAATTCTGCAAGGTACTCAGCCGTATCGGCTCCACATAGTTCTGAAAGGGTTTCCCATCCAGACTGTACCATACTTTTTGAATCCCTGAATCGTCCGCCATGTTGATTCTGGCATGTACCCAAGTCCCCACATCTTCGCCTTCATCGATTGGGTGACTCACTTCCATGTCTAGTTCCGGCGGCTGATCATCCACAAATAATCGTATCTGCTGCTCAGATCCAGCATCCCCCTCCAAGCCAACCCCGCGAACCCGCAAAACACGTTCGGCTCCACCCGGCAGTCGAATCTCACCATCTGTCGCCTGATAGTCGCTTCCGTCGATACTGTACTCCAAACGAACCACACTGGTGTTGTCAGCTGAAGACCGCACCCGATAGATATTGTTGGTGCTACCGAAGAATTCGCTACCAACTTCCACCAGGGTGCCTTTGTACTCAAGCGCAACATCTAAGTGTTTTCTGATAGTTAGAACATGCGGGTCGGTCGATTTGCCTTCCAATTTACTTTTATCCATACTGGAAACACGCCAGACATAGTCACCTTCCGGTAAGAGTTTCGATTGCAACCCTTCACCCTTAACCAGTTCATTCTGTACAATCTGGTTAAAGTCTATGTCTTTAGCGATCTCAACATGGTACTGGCGCAATCGCTTGGACTTGACCTTCTCCCATTGCAAATGAAGAATCTGCCTCGCTGTCGTCACGTCGTGGCGCCACAGCTCTTTTGACTTAGGGGGCGGCAACAACTTCGTCGGCTTGCGCGGTTTCCGATTGGGTGGCGCGACAACCCCATAATTTGGAGGGATAGGAACCGTTCGGCCGCCGGCATGCAGATCGACGTCTCCACTTAACAGTTCCGTTCGAGTGACTCCCTTGTCATCTACTTTCACACGAAGACGAGTACCACGCACGGCAATGGATGCTTTTCCAGTCTTGATCTCGATATGCGAGTCATCACGTGTCTTGGGCTTGATGTCACCCATGATGTCGCCCATCAAAACGCGCAGTTCAGCGTTGATCTTGCCACTGCGCCGATCTCGTAAGAATTGGGCAATGCTCAATTCGCTGGCCTCCAGAACCTGGAAAATACTGCCATCCTCCAACACGACCTCTGCCCGTGACTCGGAATCGGTGCGAACGATAGCAGCCAGTGGAAGGGGATCTCTCGCAACCACACTCCGCCAGGATTGTCCACCGTCCTCTGAGATCTGCACATTGCCGAACACTTCGGACACCCGACCATCCTTTGCCACATTGGCATTTTCGTCAGCTATCCGTTTGGCCTCCTTTGCCATAACCATCGTTCGTTCAGCAAGACCAAGCACTTTTGCGTAAGCAGCCTTGAAACGAAACTTCTTGGTCACTTGTAAACTACGTTTCGCATCATTGTATTGCCGGGCAGCATACCTGTCCGCCTGCGATTCCAACGCGATTGCCAGAGCTTTCTCAGCCGCCCGCATTCTCTCAATCGCTTCATCTCGAATCTTGCCAGGCAGTGCAATCAAGGTCCCTTCGCGCACAGCTGTCGAGTTCTTGATATTGTTGAACTCCAGCAATTCCGGAACAAATTCCCTGCCACCCAAGTAGACCTCTGCAATCTCCACCAACGTGTCCCCAGCCTGCATGCGATAGAGGTTTCCAGTTTCCGCGGCCAAGGTGGAACCAGTGGAATAAACGACAACGATCAAGGCCGCTACACATAGGTTGAACCTAGATTCGACAGTTGATCGTGGACGCAGTGTGCGAATGCTTTGGATGCAGAGGGTTACGAAAAAACGTAGGTGCACCCATAAGATGCATCGAGGCATTTTTGTAACTCCCTCTGAGCCAAATGATTCGTGCAATGCGCCGCGGACAACTGCCGAATCTAGGTTGAATAGTAAGTTGGTCTTCATACCGTCGTTCAACAAGTCGAAGCAAATCGACTCTGATCAAGGATGTGTCACATCGTCTCTCACCCTCTCACCCACATCGATCACAGAATTCCTGCTATGATTGCGGAGAGTACTGCACCTACGGCCCGAAATGCCTGAGCCTCACCTTGCGGTGTAATCACACAGCTTCACTGAAATTCAGACATTTCGAGCCCCATTTGCAATACTCTTCACGGTCTCGCAACGAAAATCTGTGATTGATGCGGGCTAACTTACTCAATCACTTTCTAAAAAGCAATAAGTCCTGGCACGGGAAGGTCTAGTCTACATGCAACGGTACAGTTACTTCAACCGAAACACCTGTATTCATACCTGGCATTGGTGACATGAGCTGTATGGATCCACCATGCGCTTCGGCAGCAAGCTTACAGAACGTCAACCCAAGTCCGGTTGAGGGAATAGGAGTCAGCCCATTCTCTGGTGGAAGTCCGGTTACAAAGGCTTGGAACAATTTCTGCTGGACCTCTTGAGGAATAGGCCGTCCCTGATTGGTGACATAGATCTTGGCCATCGAGTATGCTTCTTCTACTCGGATGTTGATGGTGCTCCCGGGATCGGCATACTTCACAGCGTTCCAGATCAAGTTCGCCATCAACCGCACGAATACATCCCGATCCAAATCGGCACACACACTGTCAAGAATGTGTGATTCGACGGATAATCCGAGATTCGACCTCTCGGTCGCCACTTGATAGTCACCTACAACACTCCGGACCATCTCATTCACCGGAACCTTTTCCGTACAGAGTCTTAACATACCTTCCTGCATTTTTCGGATGTCTAACAATGCGTTAATTTGTGTGACCAGCCGATTGGCACTTGTGGCTACAATTTCTGGAAAATCTTTCTCCCAAAACTGTACATTCTCCGTCCCCTTCCCCACCGCCGAAAGGGTCATCGTGATCGGCGCCACAGTGTTTTTTAGATCATGGACCAGCATGTCCGTGAGTGTCTGTTTTGCTGTGTCCAAGGACTCCACGTATCTCCGACGCTGACGTTCCTCGCCCCAGTACGCTGAACCCAACGCCATCGCACATAAAACCAAAGCTAAAACCGGCCCTACAATGGGTATCATGCAATGACACAACAGAGCCAACGCACCTGCTATGAAAACATAGACAACGAGAAACGCACTTGCCATCAAGACAAAGTACCAAGGACGTCGATATCGACCAGCCGCAGGATACAAAGCCAACAATCCCATCAAGAGACCCGCTGCCCAGGGGGGGGTCACCCGAACCCATGCACCTGTGAGACAACTATGCAACGCATGGGCGTGTATCAAGATCCCCGAAGTCGACGTCCCCATCGACGTAAGTTGCTGATCGTGCAACCCAAACGCTGTGGAACCGTAGAGCACAATTTTATCGCGAAAAATCGATCGGTCTACGGCCGGTTCATGCCCTTCACTTTCTGCGTTGAAGGAATCGACAAGATCAACCGCACTAATGGTTGTGTAAGGTCTCTTGCGCGGCATCAAACGAAAGGAACCGTCTCCCTGCAAAGGCAAGCTATGCTGCCCGATACGTAAACGACCACGGCGATCCCAAACCATATTCGTCGTGGAAACGTCAAGATGCGCAGCAAAGGCCGACGACGCCAAGGACGGATAGATGTCATCGCCTAGTCCGACCAGAGCCTGATACGAACGCACGGTACCATCAGAATCGTGACGCACCCCCACATCCCCAATGCTACGGCAGCTTGTGAGAAGGTCGTGGAAAGGTGCAGTGACCTGGTTGAACAAACGCACGGTTTCAAGCCCAGGCCCATCGCATTGGACCCTCATCCTCTCCAATCCAACTGGCACTGGCATATCGGTCGGCATGTTGTTGAAATGAGCAGCCAAGACAACCCGATCACCCAGTTCGCTCATGGCACGCACCAAATAAGGATCGCCCGTTTCCCGATATTGCCACTGCCGTTCAGACAGGAGGATATCCATGGCAACCACACTAGCTTCGGAGCAATAATCCAACACAAGCGTATGTACCCAACGGGGCCACGGCCAACTCCCAACAAACGGCTCCATACGGTCGAGGCTTTCGTCATCGATGGCCACGATGACTATGTCGTCATGAGCTGGCTGAGTTCTTGCAGCCAAACGAATGCGTATATCATACAGCTTGCCCTCGATCGACTTGACCAACGGTAGAAAGCAAATGCCCGCCGCCAGAAGTCCCATGCAGATCGCAATCGACACGCGAACCCACGTGTTTGTAAGAGTAGATGTGTATGGACCTGGCATCGCCCAAGAGGTTTACCAAGGAACCCAACAAAGGGGCATCTATTTTTGGAAAGAAGCTGGCGTCAGCCGCCCATTCCAGCTGTGGACTATGATCATGATAGGCGCCGTCTGTCTCATCGCAACTGCACATCCAAATTGCGCACGGTTCGGCGATCGACTTTCTGTATGGAGATGCACTCCACCGGGCACACATCCACACAGGCACCACATCGAATGCATTCGTTCTGGTCTATATACAACATGTTGTAGTCGCGGCTTGATGTAGATTCCACATAGCCAGTGATCCGCTCATCCTCGTCAAACGCAAGCTCACGTACCTTCGCGATGCAGTTTTCCACCGGCTTCACTTTAAGACAACGGTCACAGTAAATGCACAGATCATTGTCGATCTCGAACTTGTAGTTGCAAAGATAACATCGTTCCGCCTCGTGTCGGGATGCGGTTTCGCTCAGCCCAACTTCAACTTCATCGGCTCTCCCCCGGTCCGCGTTTGGCAAACAGGGCATGTCCTGTCGCGGCACCTCGTCCATGGCACGGGTGCGACCCGTTTCTGTCGCATCCGCCACAACCACAACATCGCGGAACCGATCTTCTCCCATCAAAGCTCGATCTACATCACGTGCACAGGCCTTAGCATGTCCAATGGCGTCAATCAGCGACACGGCACCAGTGGCAAAGTCGCCAGCAGCGAATAGACGGCCCACTAGGTTAGGCCGTTGCCGACCAAGGCCAACGCAACCTGCTTTGTCAACCACATCATCGCGCAGCATCTCATCCACCCAGGTGACATCCTGATTTTGCCCTGTCCCCAACAAGACAAAATCGGCTGCCACATCGAAGTCCGTTCCTGAGATGGGTTCAGGCTTACGCCGCCCGTCATGGTCCGGTTCAGTCAACTTAACCGCCACAAAGCGCACCCCAATTAGTTGCCCCCTGTCTTCAAGAAATGCTACCGGCGCGACCAGCGTCTTCACCACAATATCTTCGTCCTGCATCTCCTCCAGCTCGCCCGGCGTAATATACATCTCTTCCTCCGAGCGTCGGTAACACATCGTCACATGCTCGGCTCCCAATCGTTTCGCCGCTCGAGCACAGTCCACCGCTGTGAACCCACCTCCGATGACAACAACACGACCACCGATAGGACCGAGCTTGCCGTGATTGAAATGCAGTAGAAATTCGAGGCCATGTTGGATGCCGTTAGCGTCATGGCCAGGCAAGTCGACCAAGTTTGGGCGATGTGTTCCAGGCGACAGGACAACAGCATCATAGTCATGCAAAAGATCGGCAAGCATAACGTCGGTTCCAACATCGACACCACTCCGCAGTTCCACACCTTGCTGCAGAATCTGTTCCACTTCACGACGTAGTATGTCGCGTGGCAAACGAAACTCAGGAATCCCCTGCACCATCAATCCGCCCGGTTCCTCATGCCTGTCCAACACCGTTGCCGCATGTCCCCATAACACCAACTCCCTCGCCACGGTGAGACCAGCACATCCTCCTCCGACAATCGCGACCCGCAGTTCCGTTTCCGGAAACAGCGGGTCCAACAAGACGGAAGACTTGGTCCGCATGTAGGTTTCAGCGGATCGCTTGGAGAAACAAATCGCCACCGGCTCTCCGAGTCCCTCCCAGCCATGTCGACAGGCCGGTTCACAGGGTCTTGTACAGACTCTGCCTAGAACGGCGGGAAATACATTGTCACGAAGGTTAATTCGATACGCATCCTCGTAGCGACCCAGACGAATCGCATCCAGATACCCTGGAATATCGGTGCCAGCCGGACAAGCGGCCTGACAAGGTATGTTGGTTTCAACCCACGCAAAATCGCGAATCTCAGACGCCACCCCTTTTTTCTTCGACAAGACCCACTCGCGTGCTTGCGTCTCTTTCACCATGCGCAGTCGTTCCGTCACTCCATCCTCCCACCGGTCTTGTGTCTCATCTTACCTCGTACTCGAATCTACTCCCTCCTCAACTACGATGCATCAAGAACGTTTGCTATGTTCTTTCCCTCCAGCCACGCCAAACCTATAGTACCTGCCCATTCAAGGTCAATGGACGCATGAACAAGACATATCATATATGGACGATCGGTTGCCAGATGAACGAGGCAGACTCTCGCCATCTTTCATCGCAATTGGAGACGCTCGGGTACCAAGAAGCCGGTGAAATTGATTCCGCCGATTTGGTCGTCTTGAACACATGTGTCGTGCGCCAGCAAGCAGAGGATAAGGCCGTCGGGAAACTCACGTCGTTACAACGCATAAAAAAGCAACGGCCGGACATGACCATCGGTCTGATGGGCTGCATGGTAGGCATGCGAGAAGCGCCACGACTCAAGAAGCGCTTTCCCTATGTCGATGTTTTCATGCCACCTTCAGATACAGAGCCGCTACTCAACCATCTCGGCAACCATCACTTTGACGAATCGTATCTCATTCAAACCCGCGAGAAAGCCATTCTGAATGCTATCCAGGATGAAGACCATATTCTGCCGGCTCTAACACGCAATCACACAGTAACAGCCCACGTTCCCGTTGTTCTCGGTTGTTCCCACGCTTGCTCTTTCTGCGTCATCCCCTATCGGCGTGGTGCTGAACGTAGCCGCACGCCGGAGGAGATTCTCAACGAAATACAGAAACTTGTGGATCAAGGCGTGCGCGAAGTCATGCTGCTTGGCCAAATCGTGGATCGCTATGGCATGGACTTGAACAACGTCGATCTCGCGGATTTGCTTCGCAGAGCCGCGGCGATAGACGGACTTTTACGTATTCGTTTCCTGACCAGCCATCCGAACTGGATGACAGACAAGCTGCTCGATACTGTGGCAGAGGTCGACAAAGTCTGCCCTCACATAGAGGTGCCTGTCCAAGCCGGAAACGATACCGTGCTGGAAAACATGCGGCGCGGCTACACAAACGCAGAGTATCGAGCACTCATTCAACGCATCCGTGACCACATGCCGAACACCACGATCAACACAGACATCATCGTCGGCTTCCCCGGCGAAACCGACGAGCAGTTCATGGATACTTGGCACCTCATGAACGATCTACGTCTCGACAAGCACCACATTGCTAAGTATTCGGAACGTCCAAAAACGATCGCGGCGCGACAGATGCCAGATGATGTGACCGCAGACGAAAAAGAACGGCGCCGACATTTGTTGGACGACCTGCAGACTCAGATTCTGACCGAGAAGAACCAAAGATATGAGGGAGAGAAGGTCGAGGTTCTGGTGGAGAACCGAAAGAAGGGTCGGTGGCGCGGTCGAACTCCCGACAACCGACTTGTGTTTTTTGACGACGAGCGAAACTTAATGGGTGCAGTCGTGGATGTCACAATCGATTGGACCGGCCCTTACTCGTTGACGGGCCAATTGTCCACGATTCAGGTAGAGCCGATTCCAGCACCCGCCGAGGTGTAGAACCTCGTGAGCAACACACCCCCTGCCCTTCCAGAATCCGACGTTTCCAAACGTTCGACCTATCACGACGTACTGATATCGACCTTCGCCTATCCAGGCGTGGGCCAATGGATGCAAGGACGCAAATCCATTGCCACTGTCTTCATTGTGGCCATCACGACCGTCTTTCTATCGATCTGTTGGCTCGGTATGCGCCCCCTATTTGTGAACCTGGCTGTCCTATTTGGGCTGGGTGGCAAGACCGTGAATGACATGATGGATCACAGCGATATCACCGCCTCTCTCACAACAGATGGAGCGATCAAACTCTATACTTTCTTTGGCGTTCTTTATCTTCTGAATGTCATTGACGTAGGGTGGGCTTACCGTAAACGTAACCGTTCACAGATGACATGAACAAAAGGCAAGCATCAGCCATCTGCCCTACACAACCCTCGATCCGCGATCGACTATCTATCTTTCTCTTCGTCACTCTCTTGCTCATCACACCCGCTAAAGCCGGCCGCACGCTAACTTCTTTCAGTTTTCCGTCCAACGCCAAAGCTCAACAGGCTTGGGCGCCGACGGAAGGAGCCAAAAATGTGTGGGCCAAACAGAACGGAAACGGTCTTGTGTTCCCCTGCCCCTTCACAAAGAACGTGGACCGTTACTTCTGGGACCTCACCTGCAAGTTGGATCTTTCCCAAGATTCTAGCTTTCTCCTCGACGTGACCTGTGATCGTCCCGAAGCCGCACGCACCGTCAGTATCTACTTCAAGAGCGGCACTGGCTGGTATCACTGGAGTCGTCCCATTCGTGGTGCAGGGCGACAACACATTGCGATGCTAAAAAGCGAGTGCGACGTGGAAGGCACACCACTAGGTTGGGCTCACATCGAAGGCATTCGATTCTCCCCATGGAAAGGCTCCTCGCTAGACACCGATTTCGTCCTACACACCTTGCAGACACAAGCCAATCGACTCCTGCTGGTACAGGCCACAAGCTCAGCCACAACCCAAGGAGATCGAGACCTGAGCCGACGCACAACCCGTATCATCAGCCGCCTGCTCACCGATTCCGGCGTTGAATACGGCACCTTGGATGACGATTCGGTAGGTTCCGGCTCGCTTGCCGATGCGGATATCGCGGTCCTTTGCTACAACCCCAAACCCACCTGGGCCATGCTGAAACAGCTTCGCTCGTTCACGCAAGCTGGTGGAAAGCTAGTCGTATTCGGATCGAGCAACCCAGATGTAGCCGATCTCATGGGAGTGCGACTCGGCCCGTTCATATCGGCAGCACGACCTGGACGCTGGACCGCCATGCAATTCCACCATTCGAAGATACGACACGCTCCAGATGTTGTGCACCAAATTGTCTGGGGGTTGACTCCAGCCTTTCCGGCCACACCATCTTCTCGAGTCCTTGCTCACTGGGCCAATGCGGGTGGAGAAGTTTCAGCTGAAGCAGCCTGGTTGGAAGGACCCAACGGTGCCTGGATGACCCAGATCCTAAGAGACGACGACATGCATGCAAAGTCCCACATGCTCCTCTCTATCCTCGGTCATTACGACCACAAGATATGGCAGCAGGCTGCTCGTCATCAGTTATCTGAAGTTGGGAAACTAGGCCCTTACACCGATTTGCGCGACGCCATCGGCCAACTCAGAACATCCAGACAGGCTCAACCTGTCGAACGTGTGATCACCCTACACCGTACCATGCTGACTCGTTTCGCAGCTCAAGACTATCCCGGCACTGTCGCTGCAGCACAGGATCTTCGCCACTTGTTGCTCTCAGCATATGGACGAGAACAGGAGGGAAAAGCCAACGAGTTTCGTGGAGTATGGGATCACGATGGATCCGGTTGGTATCCAGGCGATTGGGAACGGACATGTCGACACCTTGCGGAAGCTGGACTCAATGCAATTTTTCCCAATGTGATGTGGGCCGGACGCGCCCACTACAAGAGTCGGTACCTGCCCCCCAGCAAGACACTGACCCTGTTTGGGGACCAACTCGCTCAATGCACAGACGCCGCAAAGAAGCATAATATTGAAGTCCATGTGTGGAAAGTGTGCTGGAACCTGTCAAACTCCACACCCGAGTTCATCGCCAATCTCAGAAAAGAAGGTCGCCTCCAACTTGGCGCTGGCGGCTCCCACAAAGATTGGCTCTGTCCATCGCACCCCAAAAACCTGAAGCACGAGCTGAGGGCCATCGAGGAAGTTGCACAAAACTACGACATCGACGGGATTCATCTCGACTATATTCGCTTTCCAAGCATCAACTATTGTTTCGATGCAACCTGTCGTCGTTCCTTCGAAAAGCGTCTCGGCCGCGTCAGTGTTGGTTGGCCCAAGAGTGTTCAGGAAGATGGTCGCGACCTTGCGGCCTTCCAGGCCTGGCGCGCAGAACAGATCACATCGTTTGTCCGTTCAGTACGTGCATCCGTTAGTCGTATAAATCCTGGAATCCAGTTGTCCGCCGCAGTTTATCGCCGCTATCCGAGTTGCCGCGACAGTCTCGGTCAAGATTGGGGGCGTTGGCTCGAGGAGGATCTCGTCGACTTTGTGTGTCCGATGAACTACACGGAAGACTCTCTTAACTTTGCTACCGTCACTCGTGAGCAACTTGCATTACCCAACGCTCGGAATCGGATCAGACCTGGCATCGGTGTGACCTCCTCCGAAAGTCAATTGAAACCAGATCAAGTCATTGACCAAATCCAGACACTGCGCAAACAAGGTGCGACTGGTTTCGTTCTCTTCGACTTAAGCAGCACTCTGCGTGATGATGTATTGCCGATGTTGCGATTGGGAACAACTGAACCATAACAAGATGGGCCTTCGACTAGAAACTATGGGTAGATCGTGCGCGCTTCTCGTGGGTAGCAAGCATCAATCAGTGCACCTTTCCACTCTTTGTCACCACACTTAGTCTGCTACTCTTAGTCCACTCACTTAGTCGGTATGCCTGTCTAGCTCAGTGGAAAAACACCCGTGCGCTTCGCTCATCAACGTTTTCTCCCAACCCGATTACTGATTAATGCGGGCAAGTACCGACGAAGTGTTGGGACTAAGTGTATCCGACTAAGAGTGTGGACTAAGTGTACTTGACTAAGAGTTGGGACGAAGTGTTTTGACAGGGATGCGTAGCCTTATCTCTTAGCCCGCATATAGTCGATTACACTTCGTCCACACCCTTCGATTCCGGACCAAATCGTCCATCGTGTGCATAAACCATTCCAATGCATGGACATTTCTGTCCGTCGATCTGCACTTGGAATTCGCTATTCAAGGCAGTTCCACCGGACTTGTCATGCGATGCGGTTGCTTGTTCAGCACATGGGTATAGATCTTCGTCTTGAGTTCCGCGTAGATTCACTGTTGACCGAATATAATCCCCAGCATTGCATGTGTATTGCCAATTTACCTACAATCAATGAAGCGATAGAGTTACTCTCACGCAAGTATCCGACGGCAGGGAAACCTATTCTACTGGGCTTCTCCGGTGGAGGTATGATGGCCTATTATCAAGCTGTCAAACATGGCAATAGCTATTCCTATATTTTCCCCGTATCCGGCAATCTGTCTAAGAAGCTTCTCGGTGACACATCAAGTAGGCGAGGAGCGAAAGTTTTCGCTTTTCATGGAAAAACAGACAGTGTAGTTCCAATCAGTGGAGGGAAAAAAGCGGTAAATATTCTACGAAGAAATGGGTTGAGTGTGAGTTTCGTTGAATTTGATGGAGGCCATCAAGGAATATTCGCGGACATGAAGTCTAAAATCATACAAGCTATCGAGCAAAAATTAGCGGGCTTGAAGTAACGTTATCTATGACAATGCAATGGTCGCGACAAGCGCGGGATTGGGGCATTAAACGAGGAGCCTTGTTGCAAGTCAATGCGCAACCTATTTGCGGAGTCACACTCACAGTGTTACGGCTGTCATGAAGTGCTATCCACTGTCTTCGGGCGTACGGGGCCGCCCTCCTACCCTTGTTCAGCACAATCTGTGTAGGAGGGCGGCCCCGTGCGCCCGAAGACAGTGCCAGTCGCATTGGTCCTTAGATGCTGGCTTTTTATAACCTTTCAACGAACTTGCCAAATCAAAGTTCCAGAATACTCAGGTCTAAGATCCGAATGCCTTTGGATATTACCTTGATCCATATGTACCGTATGGGTCAGACCCGTGGCACACCTGTAGACGATCGTCCGTATTTCGTCATGATTGTTCATGTTTGAGGTAGTGGCCCCTGCGTGCCCTTACGACACCAGAAGCAAGAATAGAGAGAGACTTATGGTTTTGTGAGTTGCATCCTTCTGCCACGTGCCAAAACTGAGCTAAAATAAGTCTTGGGTATTAACTCTCGTCCTCAAAATAGGATGTATAATCTCATGGCGAACCAACTGCCTGATGGCATCCGGCTCTCGTGATCGTTCACGTGAAGAAAATGAAGCGCATACATATCCTTCTAATCGTTCTCGCCCTCACAGCACTCGCCATTCTTTTCCTCCTACAACTACGTCGCCCTGTGATTGCGGTCATTCAGATCGTGAAGGGCAAGGTGACCGTTGCTCAGCGAGTGGTTCAATTCGGCGAGTCTGTCCGGATCCGTCTAGCGCCAGCATTTGACACGGCCGGTGTTCGATACCCTCCGCCACACATGACCTTCGTCGGCTTGAAAGACGAACGACAACTTGAGGTTTGGGCACCACGGGATTCTGGATCCATGGCGTTGGTCAAAACCTACCCCATCCTGGGATCAAGCGGAACCCTTGGCCCCAGCCCCAAGCTGCAGGAAGGAGATAAGCAGGTCCCAGAGGGGTTATACCAGAAAATTTTGATGAGTGGTATTATATCAGGTCGAGTCTCTCAACCCCAATAGCATGTTTCATCTCTCTATCAAATTGAACTACCCCAACCCATTTGACCTAACACATGCTACATCTGAGGGTCGTGAGCTTCCCGGAAGCGACATATTCATTCACGGCAAAGCAGCATCCATCGGCTGCCTTGCTATGGGTGATGAAGCCATAGAAGAACTGTTTATTTTGTCCGCCGAGACCGGAGTCGACAACATTGCGGTGATCCTCTCACCAATCGATTTTCGTCAACGGCCGATGCCGAAAACCAAACGACCATTGCCATCTTGGACTGACGATCTGTACAATCGAATTCGGGCAGAGCTTTCGAAACTAAAAGGGCCAGGCGATGGAGGTTACGCGGAACTGACCGAGGATGAGTACTGATACCAGTCACGACAGCAAATCGATCTAAAGATGGTGAACCTCTTGAGAACTGACAATTGTGCAAAACGTTCATTGAAGCATGGCACTAGTAAACTACATCGGCGGCGAGCTCATATCATACAGTATTGTAACTTGGATCGTATGGTTGGCTATTGCCTATAATACGTCATGATACCTCGGATCGATAGGGATGTTGTTGGGGCATCTTGTGATTACAGGCATCGTTTTGTTTCTGGATCTCCGTTGGATCCGGAGCGAGATGAGTAAACCTGGTTGGGATGGTGCTCCGGATATGGACATCATATTCTACTACGGAGTCATGTTCAGAGTGTTGTTGATAAACGTTGTCCTTCTTTTTGTGACTGCAGTAGGGTTAAATTTCGGAAAGAAACATGAAGAAACAAGAAGTACAACAGGTCACTTGAGAACAACGGCGGAAGAGCCACACCGTCGGCCTAGCGATTCTGCACTGCCTGGGGAAGGCATCGTAGCTGACGGACACAAACGTCTGCTGGATGATCCAGAAATCCAGCAACAAATCGACGTGGCAGTACAAAAAATCAGAGAGAAGTATCAGAAGGAATGGGCCGCGGCAGGATGCTTCAGAAAGCTAGCTCTTCGATTCAGAATACAGCGAGAGATCAAGACTGTCGTTGAGCAACTTGCGCCTTCCGAAGGTCTTTACTTCACGGATCGTCTGGTCGACTGTAAGTTCAAGAAGGTCACAGAACAAACTAGCGAACCGTAAGCATAACGGATTGCCTTAACCCTTGTAGTCAGTACATGACAAAGCAACTCTCCATCGCCCTTTTTGTGATTGTTGCAATCCTGATAGGCACGGTTCTCTACGTGAAGAGGAAGCGTTTTATCGTCGTGATAACGCAAGATCAAATTGATGAGTCGCTCACAAAGATATTTCCTATGGCGAAGAAACATCTCCGGATTTTCGAGATCGTTTACTCAGACCCGGAAGTCGTGTTCCTTGAATCGGACGACCGAATTCAGGTTAGTCTGAATGCAACACTGAAACTTCGCTTTAGCGGCGAGCCAAAAAATCTAGGCGGCAGCTGCACAATCACCTCGGGAGTTCGCTATGACCCAGAGACACAAAGTATCTTTCTAGCCGATGCGCAAATTGATCGTTTGGAGATTCAAGGAATTCCAGAAAAGTACTTGGCCCGGGTTGCAAAGTTTGCGGAGACAGCTGCCAAAGAATTTGTCGAGTCAAAGCCGGTCTATCAACTTCAAGCAAAGGACGCAAAGACAGCAGCAGCGAAACGGCTTCTAAGGGGGTTTGAAGTGCGTGACCAGGCCATCCATGTCACGCTCGGGATCTAGGATGAAATATATCGGGTTCATCGTACTCTTCCTAACGGGTTTATCATGTATAGCTGAAACAAGAATATGGGAGAGTCGGACAGGTATACAGAAAGAAGCAAACTACGTTGGGAAAGATGCCGGCACCGTCACATTGAGGAGCCCGGAGGGAAAGCTATTCAGAATCCGAATCTCTCAGCTAATTCCGGAAGATCAGGAATACCTCAAAAGCTTGGTCCGAACAGGCCTCGACTCAAGCGGCGAAACCACGTCGTCCAACACGGAGATCTGGGAAGGCAAACCAGAGGTCGTTTCCCAGATGATTCCAGACCGGACATTCAGCAGGAGGGCCGAAGGGGAGACGGAACTTTCCTATCATGTCTATGTTCCACCTTCCTTTAATGCGGATGCCCCCCCCCCATCATCATTGCTTTCAGCCCTGGCGGTAATGGGAAGCAAATGGTGGATGCCTTAAAGGTAAGCGCCAAGAAGGCGGACTGGATCGTGATCGGATGCGATAAGCTCAGAAACCGCATGGAAGATCATGATCTCGCTAACCAGATGGAGGATGAAGTCTTAGATGACATATTTGACAAGCTGCCCCATGATCCACGAAGAGTCTATCTAGCAGGCTTCTCTGGTGGAGCGATGCGCGCATACGGAATATCTGCTAGACGTACTGAAAAAATCGCAGGCATCATCGCCTACGGTGGCTGGCTTGGAGGACGGAAATACAAGAATGAACCCTACTGCAAGTACATGGCGGTAGCGATCGTAAATGGAGACGATGACCTCGGAGCCAAGGGTTGGGCAAAACAAGATGCGAAGGTGCTTAAGAGGCGCAAGTGTCGTGTAAAGGAATTCGATTTTTCGGGTGGCCATACCATTGCGCCTCCACATGTTACGGACGATTGTATAAACTGGCTTCAAGAGTGTTGGGAGAAGACCAGCGCAAAACAAAACTGAAAGAGGTCCTGCTGCCCCCATCTGAAAAGGAGGAAGTACAGTTCAACCCACTCAGAGCACACACATACACACTCATCAGCAGGAAGTGTTAGCTCGCGCAGAAAACGAGCCGCTCAACCAAGATATTGGGCGCAAGAAGAGGAACACAAACAACAAACAGAAGGGACTGATATGGCTGAAACATCCGAAAAAAAACGACTGGTAGCACTGCTGCTTTGTCTCTTTCTCGGCGGACTCGGAGTTCACCGATTTTATGTGGGCAAAGTTGGCACTGGCGTTGCGCAAATATTCACCCTCGGCGGATTGGGGATCTGGGCGCTGATCGACTTGATCATGATCATCTGCGGGAAGTTCGCAGACAAAGAGGGTTCACCGTTGACTGAATGGTAGCAAACACGCTTTAGCGACTAGAGCATCACACTGGCTCCCGTTATGTACGCACAAACAACGATCGTTGTGGTTAGACTACTCACCAGTTCCATGGCCTCTGGCACTGATCCGCCTGCGTGGATCAGCGCAGGTCGATATGTAGAGGAAGAGAACTTTTCAGCGGAACTGCCGATTCGCGGGATCGGGACCAAACTATTTGTTGAACTAGCCCACATTGATCACACTTTTTCGTCGCGAGGGCGTGAAGCATCCGCCAGGATTGGTCGAAACGAAGATTCGCCGATGAAGCCGTGTGGACACACTGCAAATTGGTGGATCAAGGCTTTGGCCAACCCTGGCGGGGTGATTCGCGCCCTCGCGACGAAAAAGTGTGATCAATGCGGGCTAGAAGTGGGCGGTGCGCTTGGCCCGGAACTTAACCTGCCTCCTGTTTTTGTCTGACCGGTCATTGCCAACCCGAGCCAGTCATGAGGTGATATTTCACATTGTACGGATTCATCACTCTTTAAGAGCAGAACACATGATTATGTGCCGATGTCCGACCAGACGGCGAATTCATTTCCAGACGGTTCAGAAAAGTGAAAACGGCGCCCACCTGGAAACGAAAATATTTCCTTGATGATGACACCTCCAGAAGCCTTTATTTTTTCCTCAGTAGCTTCCAAATCGGAACTATAGAAAACGATCAGAGCGCTTCCGTTTTCGCTTCTCGAACACAAGTCGGATTTGAAAAATCCTCCGTCGAGTCCTTCGTCGGAGAATGTGGCATATTCCGGGCCAAAATCTTGAAATTTCCATCCGAAAGCCTTTTCAAAAAAAGATTTGGTGGCTGGCAAGTTACTAGAAGGAACCTCGACGTAATTTATCTTCTCATGCACATTCATAACGCTGATTCTCCGGGCATATAATAACAGTCAGTGATGTAAAGGCCGTTGCTTTTCCATGAACAGAGGGTAACCGTGCTAAGGATTGTAATCCAGCAAACAAGTTGGGCGAATCAGACAACGCGCTTCGATAGAATTTTGTTGAACGAAGCCAAGTAGGAAAGGAACGGGTTCTCAGAATTAGGTATGTCATTGCTGGGGCAGAGTCGGAATAGAAAATACCAAACAAGGTGGATCATGCACCGCTCGGTTGAGAACGAGCCGAATTCACGTGGCGCGGCAACAGGATCCGGTCATTCGATCTTGAGAAACCAGCCCGAACAAAGTAGTATTTCGACCTGAAAAGCGTATACATAGAGACGTCAGTTCCCAGCTTTGGTTACGCCGATGGAGCTATCTGCTGAGGGTCATAATTGACTCAACACTACAACGCGTTTGGGATGCCAGAGAAGCCATATCACGACGTTGTGAGTATGATTCCCACAAGCTTGTTCGTTTCTATCAGAAACGACAGAAGATCGATATCCCAACAGGAGGAGCCAACCAACAAGTTGTAGGCCGAAAAAAGCCCCCGAGTTGCGCTTCATCCTGACCGTATAGCCAACCACCAAGGCTTAATCTGATTGTTTGACAGCCGTATGGATCAGCCCCTAGCCCGCAACTCTCACACTTTTTCTGCTGCAACTCCGTATAGCACCGCCAGCACAGGATGAATCGGCAAATCGCC